>JAWNPO010000236.1:0-11294 GCA_035047525.1 Drosophila quinaria | reverse complement strand
CACTGCGGACGGCAGTCCGCGCTAGTGACGAAAGCAGCACGAAGGGTGCGAAGGCGACTAGCATATATACACAGGAAGAATGGAAAATTTGCTATGACTGTCCGATCAGGTCGAGTTATATACCGATCGCAAGGTATTAACTTAACTTACAAATGTGCATACTAAGACTTTTAGAAACTCACCTGGTTCGTGAGATAAACAGGTGTAAGTGGGAGGGGAAAAATTTAAATTATTGGAGCTAATGGGGCCGTTGGAGCCTTTTTGATTTTTATTTTAATTTTTTACTATTCTAATCAAAAATACGCGTCGAATGACACCTTGATCATCAAAATCCGATCACTGGTTCAGAAGATAATTAATTTTAAAATTTTTGGTGCACCTTTCAAAACGAGATGAAAAGTCAGTCTGTTTGTTTGTTTGTTTGTCTGTTTGTCTGTTTGTCTGTTTGTTTGGATCAAATCGTAAATTTAGCTTAAAAGTTTGAATGAGGACTTGTTCCCGATCAAAAATCTAGAAACGTTTGTTCTACGACTTTTTCGAAAAAAAGCGAGTTTAGCGGGAAATCGCTAAAAACCGTTAAAATTAAAACCCCTATAGCATCCAAACGATATGAGCTACAGACGTGATCTATGTATCGTTGGAAAGGTGTTTTGAAGGGCTTTTAGGCAAACCTTCAAACTTTTTTCCTAAAGTGCATAGGTAAAAATCAACAGGTGAAATAAGATATTTTGTCCCAGATTTTGGCGGTTTTTGAGAAAACGCTGCCTACGATTTTTTTTAATTTGCAATATGTTTGAGCTTGTAAAATTTCGCGTTTTTTGATATATCATTCATAAATTTATGTTGATTGGTTTGGAAGATATAACCTATTAACTGAATATATACGTTTTACTTTGAATTGAAATAGGACAGCAGCAGCAATTACATTTGACTAACAGTCCAGTAACAATGAAATCTATAATTAGACAGTCGTTCTTAATGATCGCCAGTGGCGCAAAAGTGTAGAGGGTTCAAATCCTGGCACGGACAAAACTTTTTCTTTTTTTTTAATGTTTAAATGCAAATAATTTGAAACGTTTGTTCTACGACTTTTTCGAAAAAAAGCTAGTTTAGCGGGAAATCGCTAAAAACCGTTAAAATTAAAACCCCTATAGCATCCAAACGATATGAGCTACAGACGTGATCGATGTATCGTTGGAAAGGTATTTTGAAGGGCTTTTAGGCAAACCTTCAAACTTTGTTCTAAAGTGCATAGGTAAAAATCAATAGGTCAAATAAGATATATTGGTTAGATTTTGGCGGTTTTTGAGAAAACGACGCTAACGATTTTTTTTAGCTTTCAATATGTTGTAGTGTGTAAAATTTCCCGTTTTTTGATATATGACACAAAATTTTAGCGATGGGTTTGGAAGATATTACTTATTAACTGAATATACTTTTTACCTTTACACTACTGCATGTACATATGCAGTATGTTAATGTACATGTAAATCGCCAAAAGCCACAGCATCCAAACAATAGAAGCTACAGATGTGATCTATATATCGTTGGAAATGTATTTTGAAGGGCTTTAAGCCTAGCTGTAAACTTTTTTGCATAAAACACAGGTAAAAAGCTTCAGGTGAAATAAGGTTTTTTTTCCCCACATTTCGGCGATTTAAGAAAAATCTACGTTTCAAATAAGTTTTAAATACAGTTGAACTTTCCTAACTCGAACTTATCTAACTCGAATTTCTCTGTAACTCGAATTAAATGAGTGGCAGTAAAATTAATAATCTTAGGAAAAAGAACTCTATAACTCGATTATTTCCCTAACTCGAACCTTTTCTTTGGATAATGGTGATTCGAGTTAGGGAAGTTCGACTGTATGTTATTTGTTGTAGCAATTCAATTTCGCGTTTTTGACTATAACACATAGCCGTCAAATTTCGTTTGGGCAAGATATTACCTGTTAACTGAATATACCTTTTACCTTTACACTTCTGCATGTACATATGCAGTAGCATGCATACAGCGGCAGCAAAGTGTCATAGCAGCCAGAGTTTGAGAGTGCTACTAGCTTTTGCGCTTGGCATGTGTGTTTTAAGGGAACCAGTGTTGGCAGACAGTTTGTTTTAGCTTGTACAAAAAATAAACAAAGTTGATAGAATGAAATTTCAAAATTTCTGATATCTTATTCAAAAATTTCTGATATCTTATAAAAAAAACCTCTTAACGAGGTAAAAGTCTAGTGACGAAAACAGTTATATGCCCCAAAATTTCTGATATCCAATTTTGTGACGAATAATATTAAGTTTGACATAAAAATTATTTTAAAAAAAATTTTTGCATTCGGCACTGCGCAAAACATTGAGTTTTATTTGGTATGAAGAATTGAGACATTTTGGCGCAATGTGCCGAGTGCCAAAATTTTTTTTAAAATAATTTTTATGTCAAACTTAATATTATTCGTCACAAAATTGGATATCAGAAATTTTGGGGCATATAACTGTTTTCGTCACTAGACTTTTACCTCGTTAAGAGGTTTTTTTTATAAGATTTACTCAATACGATTGAATATATCGATACCGAAATACTCTTACAAATGCAATCGCAGCTCTAACGGAAACTGTACTTCAAGAAAACTTTAACAACTTACTCCAAGGACTGCAAATAATGATTATTTTTTTTTTATGGTAATCAAAAAATCATTCATTTATAGTAAATTTAAGTCACCGAGAAAAATAGCAATATTCTTCCTTATGGCTCATTTGTGCATTTTCACCATTATTAAAAATTTTTCAAGTTTTATAGATTTGCTCACAATATAATGATTAATTTTAAGCTATTTTTTACTTCTCAACCAATATATATTATTTTAAAGCAAAAAAAATAAAACTTATGGAATAATCATTATTTTATGAGTTTTATTTTTTTGCTCAAAATAAAACTGAAGTTGTAGTTTCTACAACGCTTAATTTGTTGCTCAGCACAAGAAATTTTATTTTTTAAATGGATTATTATAATTGTTTGTCTTGGTTTATTGACTAGGAATATGAATCATTCTTGCCTTTATTCCCTAAGAAAAAGGGCGAAACTAAAACTGGAGTTTTATTTTGAGCAAAAAAAAAAAACTCATGAAATAATGATTGTTCCATAAGCTTTCGATTAGCGTTAAGAAGTAAAGTATAACTTAAAATTAGTCATTATTTTGTGAGCAAATCTATAAAACTTGAAATTAATCATAATTTCAATATTTATTTAATATCGCTTATAATGATTACATTCCCTGACTTAAACTCTACACTGTAAGATAGACCCAAAAATAAGTAAAAATAAAATAATTACCAAATTAGTATTTATGTTAACATAGATAGCAGGACCAGTTGCTTGACGCTAATTCATATACCCTTTCTTAGGGTATACAAAATATGAAAACGGAGGCAGAAACCTGAAGCTGCGACCGCAATGCAATTACTGCAGCCATTTAATGATCGACTCTCAAGAGTCCGGCTGCAGCCAGAGCTGGCAACAAGATTAATGGTTCATTCAAGAATTCGATTCGATTTTTGGACAAGCACCAAACAACCAAAATAACAACAACAGCGATATACAACAGCCAGCCACAAAAACAACAACATTAACAGGTTCATAATAAGTTTTTGCCAAGTTTTAAGGCGGCTGCAAAATATGAATAAGTCAGAAAGTAATCATTACTCGATCAGCAAATACCCTTTAAACTGTTTAAAATGGCTCAGCATTTTAAGATACCCCTTAAGTATACTGTACAGTTATAGGGTATAAAAACGCGCATGTTTAGCTGCGGGTCGTTGCAATTACAAGAACAACAACAACAACTGATTTTGGAGGCAAGCTGGCGGTCCCAGACATGTTGACACCAGTTGAGGCAATGACTTGGCCGTCATTCGATTGGGCTTGGCCCGCAGATGCAGTTTACAATAACTATAAACTGATATTTTAGCAACACGGCCAAAAAGTGCTCAAAAATAATTGTTTAAATGTCATAAAAATAGTTGTAAAGCTCTGAAAACCAACAATTGTTTTTCTACTTTCAATCTTCTAGTTTACTTCTCATAAACAATATGATTATAATGACAAACCTCATTACCTCATTTTATCTGAGTTTTATACCTTCGAAATGACCTCCAAATATTTCCATAAAAATACTAATAAAAGTAACTATGCAGTTTTATAGCGAATTATATAATTCACCTGTACTCTCTATTAATTTATCATAGTCATATAATTTTTATATTTATATAATATGATAGATATTCATATTTTGGTTTGTTATTTCCACAATCTTATAATACTTCTTTTTTGCGAAGTAGAAAAACGCATGCTAAACGCGCTCGCGTTTATTGTCGCTCGTAAACCGCCCACAGTTGCTGTTAATGCTGATGCTGTTTTAACATTTGAATTGAATGGAATATCGTCGCGTTTGTTGCCCAACACTCTGACTCCTCTCTTCCCCTTCCCTCCTTTTGACACCCTCTACAATTTGGAGTCCCCTCTTGCTGCTGTTTGCCATTTTGGGGCCATTGTGTCTTGGCCGCGTTTTGACCGCGTGGGGAGCAAGAGGGTCTGCAATGTGAGTACTCGCAATCGTACTCGTATTCGCAAATGTATTCGTAATCGTAATCGTACCCGCACATTCTATGCATTTGTTTTTCGTTTTTTTTATGAGAATTACTTGCGTTTAGCTTTGTAATTTATGCACTCGACTCGCTGCTTGTATCAAATTTCGATTGCCAAATCATTTGGAGCGAACATTATTTGAACAGATATTCATATATATGTATGTTCAGTATAATCAAGGTAGAATTGTGGCCATATCAACGCCAGACTTTGGGCTCAAGTGTTTGTAATTAAAGTCTAAGTAGTTGATGGACTTGGGCTTGGCCTAATCATTGGTAGATTGTTGTAAATTTATGCACTAAGCAGGCATTTGAATAACGTTCATTAGCTAATGAGTGCATTCATATCATGATTTGCAATACAAATCTTAGTCAAGCTCTAAAAAAAGTTTTGGTTAAGAAATAAGTGCAATTTTAACAATTATATTGTCGATAACAGCTGTTACTTAAAAGTTTTTAAGTAACTGCGCAACTGTTAACAGGTTTTTGGTAACAGAACTGTAATCTAATATACATACGTATACTATCTGATTACATTCAGTCTTATAGAATCCATTCTAACAACATTGCCATTAACTAGCATAATAATTGGTCTCATTCATCTGAAAAATACGAGATTATTATACAAAAATAAGATGCCGAGTGCACATTTTATTGATTATAATCAATTAATAACTACGAATTAATTTCCTGTAGATTTTCTGTTGGCACTGGTTAACGAAATGCAGCCAAATCAATTGCCAAGCAAAAATTGGTTTCAAACATGGCCAGATTGCGTTTGGTTAGCCAAAAAATAGATGATGGAAAGGGGGGTTTAAAGAGAAGAAGTTAATGCATTTATTTAACGATCGATAAATTGAGTTAAAAAGCTGCACGACGACAACCGAATTGCGCAAAAATATTATGACCATCGTCATGTGGCATATATCAAAGGCGGCCTCCTAAGCGTTAAAGCCAATAAACGAGGCCTGAGAAATTGTTTCTCAACATGCAAATGCCGTGTGCGATTTATATTTGAGGAAGCGGCTCGCATGCCAAGTCCACAGAGGCCACCAAATAGATAAACAAGACATCCAGATAAACATATAGATAAGGAGCGACAGAGAGAGTGATTTAGAGAGATAGAGAGGGATCAACTGGTTGTTTGGTTAGTCAGGTGAAATGGCTGAGAAAAATATCTTTGAATGTGTATGCTAAAAATGCATTTGTTAACCAAGTGAAATTAAGTTGTTGCTCGTTAATTTTTTATTATTTCTGGCATTTGGAAAGTGAACAAATCCTAACGATCCCAATCTTAGATCTATCCATCATAATGCGTTTTTTATATAGAAAGGACACACATGGAAGTAGAAATGTCGACAATTCGATTTTATTAAACGTTAAAATTTAATATTTTACATGTTTAGATTACAATATTGAACTGGATTCGCTGTTTGAATTTACATTACTAAATATAAAAGATATGCACTTGGTTTGAACTGCTTAATCATACAGCTTTCAAAGCTTAACAATACTAGCGTACATTTATCTTTAAGTATGCTTTTTAACACTCTTCGTTAATCAACAACATTTTTCATTGGATCATTTGTACATTTGTTATTTCGCTTGTCTGTTTAATTATCGGTCTGTCTTCCGATTGTTGTTATTGTTGTACATTTTCGTTTGATTGGAGCGTGAGAGTGTGTGTTGGGTATAAGGTAAGTTATTGATTTTCCCGAAAGTGAAATGCATTTTGTACACATCAAATCCAAGTCCCATTCAATCCCAACTCATAACCCAAAACCCCCTTTGATCTTGCACTTTTTGTGGTCTCCATGAGTCATGCACGTAACGAGAACAAGTTGAGCATAAAACCTATTATACTGACCATTCCCCTTCCTCTCCCTCGTACAATTCCCATACTCATACCCATTCCCATTACCACTACCATTCGCTCTGTTGCAGCTTTCTAATGCCGCGGCCAGTGCATTTATGACCCTGTTGGGTTTCTTTTCTGCACTCTGCATCTCATCAAGTGTGTAAAACGTGCTTGGCATGCCAAATTTACCACTACACCACAGTCATAACAACATATGAGTGCACCACACAAAACTTCGGCCCCCATGACCGAACCCAAACACTTGAGCCTGAGTTTTAAGCATTACTAATCTTTTAGGATGCAATTATCGGTGAGAGTTTCACAATTGACTTATGTATGTGGCATATGCTGAAAACCCTAAGCACACTTGACCGCTTTGTTCTACATCTGTTCCAAGATTAGTTTTAAAAGACCTTTTGACTTTTTGAATAATAATTGGTGTGCATACTTTTATACTTGTAACTATGTTTAGTCAACTCCAAGAAAATATAATAGTTTTTATACATTGAAAGCTCCTATCTCCTACATTTTTTTTCGATTTGATTTTCTTCACAAATGTTTCATGATTATTCTTAGTTAAGACTGTTTCTCTTTTAGAAATAATTTTTGCTTATTTGGGATTACAATTCCATTTTATCCAGAATAATTTGACGTAATACTTAAACAGTGTTCATTCATTAGCTTCAATTGCGTCAGATGCACTTTACTCGCAATCAAAGCAAAATAAACAACAACAAATAAAATGCCAAAGCTTTGTCGTGATATTGGGCCCAACACTAAAGCCCTTGGCAACAGTTTTGTTTACTCTTTTAACTGGGCCTAGAAAGTGAAAGCCCACAAAACGAAGTTAAGAGGCGATATAAACAAATTTAAGGGGAATGGAGGGGATCAACATTCGTGTTGATTACGAAGGTTTACATTTTCCTAGAGTTCACGACTTTTAGGGCCTGGCGTCTAAGAAGTACGAATGAAAACAACAACAAAAAAGAGTAAATTAAATGCGTTAAATTTCATTGATTTTCTTTTCCTGTTGACGATGATAATACAATACAAACTCTTGTCTGAGCCATTTGTCGGCACCTTTTCTTCAATCAATCAATGTGAAAATATTGCGTAAATTTAAATCATTGAACACTAAACGAGCTACATATTAATTAGTGCTCAGCGAGAAAGAGAAAGAGAGAGAGAGGGCGAGAGAAAGAAAACTGAAGGGCCGACGAAAGTTTAATATATCTGGTCTGTTTACTACGTGATTTCCAACAGATTTTACCATTACTGAATCGCGATCAAACAAAGAGTTCTTTGATTTTAGCCAACTTTACTTTGTAAGGATACTCAAAGGATATCAACAAACTATCGATAGTTCTATCAAGCGAGGAGTAATGTGAAACCATTGAAAGAAACGACTCTAAGCTTATCGTACAGCTTTATCTAAAGGTGTCAGCATATTTTATGCCTTTTGCACTTCCTCTGCAACAATTGGGGACTGACTGGCCCCGAGGGGCCAACGTAAGACACCTTTCGCCAAGTTGCCATTCATCTTGCTGGGCAGGCAAATTAATTTCAGTCAAAACTCTTGCCCTGCCCAAGTATATTTTCTTCCTTTTCGGGTAGGTGTGTTCCATCTGCTGCGCTCTTTCTACGCCCGACTAAATGATTAATTTATATAATATACACTCGCTGAGAGTATTATAATTATGCGAAGTAGTATGAAATAAGACAAAAATATAATTACTAACTTATTGAACAATACAATGAACTGAGTAAAGAGCTACCACATATATTAATCAAAATTGTACCTGTTAACCTATGAATAATTGTTTTATCTACAACTGAACTTTAATTTCATAAACATTAAGGGTATTTTATATTCGTGTTACAGCAAATTATTTTTCTTTCTTGTCTTTTCTCTTTTTGTATTTCATTTATTTTACATAACAAACCTCATGCCAAATGTTTTCATCTTTCGCTGACATGTGGATTGTGGCTTGATATAATTTTAATTTTTTGTATCCATCTCTCAGTCCTTTTAGCCCTTGATTGTGACTGTTGCAGGCCAACTTTCTTTATTTTTTTAATTCATATACATTTTGAGTGGTTCGTTGGTGGCTTATTTTTTTATCATTAATTGCATTTTTATGGCAGGCTTTAATTTACTTGTTGGCCAATTGAAATTTGGGCCAGTAAAGATAAGCCATGTAATTTGTTTTAAGCAGAAATCTGACCAGCCTTTTGGCCGAGTTTACCCAACTGAAGTTAATTTAAGTCAATTTGGGGTGGGCGTGTTTCATTTGCTCATATCTATCTGCTATCTGCTTAAATCGTTTTTATTTGGCATAAATTGAAAATATAAAATATTTTTTAGACAGACACACGCAGAAGCTATTAAAACAGTTAAATGAACTCATAATAAATTTAAAAATGACTTATGATTTAAAAACTATTATAGATTAGTAAAGTCAATTCGAATATCACTTGTATATATTGGAATTTTTTTAATTGCTGTAGTTAGAATGTCTAATTAATTAATGCGCTCATCTTTAGAATCTTGTCATTGAATTTTTAGAATTTTTATGTTATTCTGATCTACCTGGACTAGACTATCTAGTTCTGAGGATCATTATATTGTAATATCTTATAGTAATTCCCTAGGAAAAAGCAAACACAATAAATGTCAGAAAAGCAACAGGTGAACATATTTTGCGCTACTTAATAAACAATTTTCAACAATTTACGTTGATTAGCGACCCACAAACGGGGCACAAAGAGGTAGACACAAAAAGCCTGTAGAGTGTAGAGTGTAGACTGAAGACTGTAGACTGTGTTAGTTCGCCGTACAATATTTATCTTATAAAATAAACCTCTTTACGAGGTAAAAGTCTAGTGACGAAAACAGTTATATGCCCCAAAATTTCTGATATCCAATTTTGTGACGAATAATATTAAGTTTGACATAAAAATTATTTTAAAAAAAATTTTGTCACTCGGCACATTGCGCCAAAATGTCTCAATTCTTCATACCAAATAAAACTCAATGTTTTGCGCAGTGCCGAATGCAAAAATTTTTTTAAAATAATTTTTATGTCAAACTTAATATTATTCGTCACAAAAATTGGATATCAGAAATTTTGTGGGCATATATGTTTTCGTCACTAGACTTTTACCTCGTAACAAGGTTTGTCTTATAAGATATCAGAAATTTTTTGAATAAGATATCAGAAATTTTGAAATTTCATTCTATCAACTTTGTTTATTTTTTTGTACAAGCTAAAACAAACTGTCTGCCAACACTGGTTCCCTTAAAACACACATGCCAAGCGCAAAAGCTAGTAGCACTCTCAAACTCTGGCTGCTATGACACTTTGCTGCTGCTGTATGCATGCTACTGCATATGTACATGCAGAAGTGTAAAGGTAAAAGGTATATTCAGTTAACAGGTAATATCTTGCCCAAACGAAATTTGACGGCTATGTGTTATATGTCAAAAACGCGAAATTGAATTGCTACAACAAATAACATACAGTCGAACTTCCCTAACTCGAATCAACATTATCCAAAGAAAATGTTAGGGAAATATTCGAGTTATAGAGTTCTTTTTCCTAAGATTATTAATTTTACTGCCACTCATTTAATTCGAGTTACAGAGAAATTCGAGTTACAGAAGTTCGAGTTGGGAAAGTTCAACTGTACTTAAAACTTATTTGAAACGTAGATTTTTCTTAAATCGCCGAAATGTGGGGAAGAAAAACCTTATTTCACCTGAAGCTTTTTACCTGTGTTTTAAGCAAAAAAGTTTACAGCTAGGCTTAAAGCCCTTCAAAATACATTTCCAACGATATATAGATTACATCTGTAGCTTCTATTGTTTGGATGCTGTGGCTTTTGGCGATTTACATGTACATTAACATACTGCATATGTACATGCAGTAGTGTAAAGGTAAAAAGTATATTCAGTTAATAGGTTATATCTTCCAAACCAATCAACATAAATTTATGAATGATATATCAAAAAACGCGAAATTTTACAAGCTCAAACATATTGCAAATTAAAAAAAATCGTAGGCAGCGTTTTCTCAAAAACCGCCAAAATCTGGGACAAAATATCTTATTTCACCTGTTGATTTTTACCTATGCACTTTAGAAAAAAAGTTTGAAGGTTTGCCTAAAAGCCCTTCAAAACACCTTTCCAACGATACATAGATCACGTCTGTAGCTCATATCGTTTGGATTAATTTTAACGGTTTTTAGCGATTTCCCGCTAAACTAGCTTTTTTTCGAAAAAGTCGTAGAAAAAACGTTTCTAGATTTTTGATCGGGAACAAGTCCTCATTCAAACTTTTAAGCTAAATTTACGATTTGATCCAAACAAACAGACAAACAAACAAACAAACAGACTGACTTTTCATCTCGTTTTGAAAGGTGCACCAAAAATTTCAAAATTAATTATCTTCTGAACCAGTGATCGGATTTTGATGATCAAGGTGTCATTCGACGCGTATTTTTGATTAGAATAGTAAAAAATTAAAATAAAAATCAAAAAGGCTCCAACGGCCCCATTAGCTCCAATAATTTAAATTTTTCCCCTCCCACTTACACCTGTTTATCTCACGAACCAAGTGAGTTTCTAAAAGTCTTAGTATGCACATTTGTAAGTTAAGTTAATACCTTGCGATCGGTATATAACTCGACCTGATCGGACAGTCATAGCAAATTTTCCATTCTTCCTGTGTATATATGCTAGTCGCCTTCGCACCCTTCGTGCTGCTTTCGTCACTAGCGCGGACTGCCGTCCGCAGTGA
>JAWNPO010000235.1:0-10465 GCA_035047525.1 Drosophila quinaria | reverse complement strand
CTAAAAACCGTTGTGTGCAAAATACAAATATCCAAACTAATCGGTCCTTTTCAGGACCACCAAAACATAGTTCAATAGAGAAAAAAATACTCAAAAATGTATATTTTTATTATCATTTAATAAATATCACTAGTTGTTAACAAATAAAAAAAAAAAATGTTACGATGCCAACAACACACGGTGTTCCCAAGCGGTCCCCCATCTAAGTACTAACCGCGCCCGACGCTGCTTAATTTCGGTGATCGGACGAGAACCGATGTATTCAGCGTGGTGTGGTCGTTGGCAATTTTAGTTCGCCTAAAGTCTAGTTTTCTTATATAAAAAATTCTTATAAACAAATGTAAAACCAAGTCTTTGGTAAAAAATCTAATTTATTTGAGCACAACTGTACTTTTTTATTAGTCTATGGCGGCAGTAAAATTAAATCTTGGAATTCAACTTTTCTGACATTGTACTGTACTTTTTCACCCACTTTAAGAGCGTCTCAGGTAACTTTTACAATACGGTATAAAAGGATTTTCTACACAGTTAGGTAAAACAATTTATACATGGAAATTATGGGACACTTGTGTATGTAAATAAAAATTAATAATCTCTTTTTTTTCGAAAATTTGGTCGTCCTGAAAAGGACGTTTGGGTTTTTGTTGATTTATGTACACGAAAATATTAATTGCTGGTAATTTATGCCTTCTTTTCGGTCTTTTTGGGCAAAAGCACTGCCTGGATATTCGGTAAAACACCGCCCTGGGCAATGGTGACGCCAGAAAGAAGTTTGTTTAACTCCTCATCGTTGCGGATAGCGAGTTGCAGATGACGAGGGATAATCCTAGTTTTCTTGTTATCACGAGCTGCATTACCAGCCAACTCTAATACTTCAGCAGCCAAATATTCCATAACGGCAGCCAGGTACACAGGAGCGCCGGCACCAACACGCTCGGCATAGTTTCCCTTGCGAAGCAGACGGTGAATACGGCCAACGGGGAACTGAAGACCAGCGCGGTTGGAACGCGACTTTGCCTTTCCCTTCACTTTTCCACCTTTGCCACGACCAGACATTTTTTTTTTCTTTTTATTTCACTGTTTCACTTTAAGCACACAAATATCGAATGTTGCTGTCTGCCGGCAGTGTTGCTACATTTATACTTTTTTCAGCTACCGACATGTTCAGTTAAGGGATGACAGCTGTTTTTCGTATCAGACTAGGATTGAGGGTTCTCAACATGAAAGCGTTGCTACAACAAAAGTATAAATTTGAAGCCCATCGGCGAGGTGGGTAAACATTTGTGAAGTGAATTTAAAGTGAATACGAAGTGAAAATGCCTCCTAAGACTAGTGGAAAGGCAGCCAAAAAGGCTGGCAAGGCTCAAAAGAACATTACGAAAAATGATAAGAAGAAGAAGCGCAAGAGGAAGGAAAGCTACGCCATCTATATTTACAAAGTGCTCAAGCAGGTCCATCCAGACACTGGCATCTCATCAAAGGCAATGAGCATCATGAATAGCTTTGTGAACGACATATTCGAACGCATTGCTGCCGAAGCCTCTCGTTTGGCTCACTACAACAAGCGCTCCACCATCACCAGTCGGGAAATCCAAACTGCTGTCCGTCTTCTGCTGCCCGGTGAATTGGCCAAGCACGCTGTCAGTGAGGGAACCAAGGCTGTCACCAAGTATACAAGCTCTAAGTAAATTTTAGCTTGATGTGCATTGGAAAAAAAGCAACTTAAACAAAAAGGCCCTTTTCAGGGCCACAAATTACTTGTCCAAAGAATTAAAATTTTAGATAATTAATAAAAATAATATATTAAAAATAATGACAAATTAATAAATAATAATAATATATTAATTAATTGTTAAATTCAATTTGGACGATTAATTCGCATTTATTATAGAAAAAGAAAAAAAGAGCATTTCGGCAAACACTGTTTAAAATATATTAAATATTTTCTTTTACCTTAGTGAATAATTTATAACTAAACTTCGCTAGGCAACATTTAATATTTGAACAGCTTTTAAAAACGAATAAAAAAAATATATTGCTTGAAAATATTTTTTCCCTTTTGAAATAAATTTTGTAGCCCTGAAAAGGGCTGGGTTAAAAAACAAATTTCATAATTTTGAAATTCGTGCACTAACAGTATTAGGGCTCTTATTTCTTGACTGCTTTTGGCTTTTTGGCAGCAGAAGCAGCTTTCTTTGGCGATGAAGCCGACGCTGCCTTTTTAGGCTTTGCACTTGTTGTCTTAGGCTTTGGTGCTTTTGGCTTTGCTGCGCTCGCCTTGGCCTTTGCTGTTGTAGGTTTAGCCTTGACGGTGCCACTTTTCTTCACATCCTTAGCCTTTGCCTTCTCCGCTTTCTTTTTCTCCGTCGTCTTTTTGGTTGCTACGGTTTTCGATGTTTTTTTATCTGCGGACCCAGCTGCTTTCTTGGCACTAGCAGTTTTCTTCTTTTTAGCTGCTGTTGATGCAGTCGATGCAGCCACCTTCTTAGTTTTCTTTTCTACAGAGGCAGCTTTTGGCTTTGGCTCTTTTTTGGCAGATGCAGACAATTTAAATGAACCAGATGCACCCTTGCCTTTTGCCTGAATCAATTTTCCATTCGCAACCGCATTCTTCAAGTACTTTTTGATGAATGGTGCTAATTTCTGGGCATCGCATTTGTATGTAGCACTGATATATTTCTTGATTGCCATGAGCGATGAGCCACCACGTTCCTTCAAGTTCAGGATCGATGCGTCCACCATTTGCTGAGTTGAAGGATGCAATGATGGAGCTGTCGTCTTCTTTGCCTTTGATGCGGACGCTGGTGCCGCCTTTTTGGTGGCCACCTTCTTCTCTGCTGCTGTTGGTGGGGCTGCCACGGGGGATGCGGTTGTTGCAACTGCTGTTTCCGACATAATTCACTTTATTTTTCACTATAGAATATACCTTTTATCTATAAAATACGAAAAAAAAATTTTGAAATTTGGCGACCCGATTTAGTGAGAATCGAGTAGAAGGGCCGTAGGAGAATATTTACAGCATTGAACGCATGCTACTTAACAATTTGCCATTAACATGTTATTTATTTGACATTTTAAATAGTTTATAGTTTCATATTTAAGTAATAGTATTTTTTAATATTTTATTAAATGTTTTAACAACAAAATGTAATTTATTTAATTTTGTTATTATTATTCCCTGTGGTCAAATAACCACCTGAAAACTAACCATATGTCATCGCAAAACAAATGATCGCATTAAAACATGTTTATTAAATATAAATAGACTAAAATAGTAACAAATTTGATTGAACGTATATTCCTTGATCATTTCTTCTTCGAAATATATCCGTTAATTGTTATATAACTAATGATTTTTATTTGTAAATATGATTCAAACTTGATCATCTACTGCAAAATTCAAGCTATCTCAGTGTACAAGTAGGAATAGAAAAATAACTCGGAAAAATATAAAATAATATAAAGTATTATATTTTTTTGTGATATTGTAAAATAAATAAATTTTTAATTAAAATAAAATTTAGATTATTTTTCATTCACATATATATAATGTAACGAAGCTTTTCCAGCCGGGGTCTGCGTCTCAGTCCGGCCAGGGTCTGTTTACAGAAAATTTGTAAAACATCTGGGACGACTGGACAGAGCGGCGGGAGCGTCAGCGGGGAAGCTGACGTTCTCGCTCGAAAATCGGCTGAGTTGACCTTGCTGCGAACCCAGGATTGGCCCAGGAGGACGAGGAGGGACTCCCGAGACCCGTTGCGTCGCTCTCCTCGGACCTGCCCTGCCAAGTTTGAGACGCAAATTCGTTCCATACCGGCGGCGTGGAGGGAGCAGCCCAGAAAGGAGAAACCGTATGACGGTATCTCTCCGTCCAAGGATGCCCTCCATGCCGCGCAGATCTGGCCGCCGGGTCAGATCCGTGGACGACGAGACCGTATGACGGTAACTCGGTTCCACAGACCGGACTCCGGTGTCTCCAGGCCCGGTGCGCCGGTGAGGACCCCAGAATAGGAACTATATGATAGTATTCCTATTCCGGGCCACCCCCGACGCACCAAGTCCGGCCAGTTGGGTCGAACTTGCGTCCCCTCCTTGGGCTCGCGTCAAGGCCACCTGTAATGACCTGAGAAAGAAATGGAAATTGTTTGTCTACAGTGGAAAAAAGAATAAGAAAACATGACATCATCGTTACCAAGTGGCCATTTATTGACCCATGCTGGGGTTTGCTTGCGTTGGAACTTTCACAAATATTTCTCTTATAAGATCATGCCGCACGGTCAGAAGAAATGATCCCCGTTCCATAGACGGAACCAAGAAGGGAAGAAACAAAAACCGCTGGCCAGCTTACTTGAATAAATGCGAAAGCGAAATCCCACTTTGTGGTTCCGCAGGTGGTTCGATGCTGCTCCTCCTTCGAACGCACGCTTCACGCGTGGTCTTCGCCGCTGCCGGCCGTTGGCCGTAGATGGATTCGGAGGGCCAACCCTGCACGAAATAATATTTCCCACACCCGCGAGTGTTGCAGCTGGTGACGCTGCGCTGCGTTGTGCTTGTTGCTGGTGGCGGCTGAAAAGTCCGCGCACACACACACTCGCGGGCTGCTGCTTGTAGCGCTGCGCGGCGCTGTGGCTTTGTTGATGTTGCTTGCAAGCCTGCACACTTACACACACACACGAGATGCTGCGGCGGCGGCTGGCACAAAATGTTGTAATTGTTCTTGCTGCTGTTGTTTGTTGGCTGCAAGCTTTTACGCTTGCACACACACGAAATGCTCCGGCGGCCGAAATGCTGTGACACTGTAGCTGTTGTGGCTTGATCAAACTGCGCGAGATTACCCGGTGAGAAAACACGTCTGCTTATGTTGAGCCCGTCAGAAAAGTGACGCTTGCCGGCATGGCGGAAATTCCACCATCTTTTGCATAGGTTCACCTTGGTACTAGGTGAACGATCACGCTCCAGTTCGGTGTTCCTTAGAACTATATGAACGAACGAAAAGTTCTTCGTGATCGGCTGGTTCAATTGGCGTTGCCAATTGATCCATGTTCCCAGCTGATCCCTTTCTGGTCACACCAGCGTTGCCAATGTTGACATTGGAAAATACTATGTGTGTTGTGAGGCCAGCAGAATGCTGCCTCACACTCCCCCTTTACTTCGGGGCGGGAAAAGAAAGGCTGTCGTCATCCTGGGGGGCGGAGTGGATCCTTGTAGTGGATCCCCCAAAGGGGTGTTCTTCGTGAGGCTCCGGTGGTGCGGACAGGTCGCCGGGTCCGGCTGTGGTTTCCCCGAAGGGGTAGGGACGTTGAGATGGCTCGCCATCTTCAAGTGGTCCCCAAGAACTTGACCCGGTGGAACAGGTCTCCTCAGTCGTCTTCGTCTTATGATGTTGCTCGTCTTTTTGGGCTGGAGTCGTCGGCGCGTCATCTTTGCTGAGTGGTGTGCCCGCCTTTGGGTCTTCCTGGGCTTGCGTGGGATTGCCCCCGGAAGGGTCTGGGTATACATTGCGTGGTGTGCCCGCCTTTGGGTCTTGATTTACTAGCTTTTGGCTCGCCAGGCCAGGGCAGCGTTTCCCTGCGTTCTTTCCTCCGAAGGAGATGTCTTCGTAATGCTTTGCTTGTGCGCACAGGTCGCCTGGTCCGGCTGTGGTTCTCACTGTGAGCTTCGCTGTGTCCTTCGCTGTGTGCTTGCTCTGGTTCCTGTTGTATTCTCTGCTGTGAGCGTCGCTGTGTCCTTCGCTGTGTTCTTGCTCTGGTTCCTGTTGTATTCTCTGCTGTGAGCGTCGCTGTGTCCTTCGCTGTGTTCTTTGCTGTTGATTCTAGAATTAGTCAAAAGAGAGAAATTATTTTGATGTCGGCCTGTCCACCGCCGTCTTCCAGCCGGGATGAAAATCCTGCCTCGCCGTAGTGGCGCGGATGGTTAGATGGCGGCTCGTGGGTCCTCTGTTGAATGGACGCTGGGATGGCGCATGCCTCTGCCGGCACCGCCAGTGGATCTCTGTGGTCACTGCTGGGATGACGCGTGCCTCTGCCGGCACCGCCATGAATCTCGGTGGTCATTGCTGGGATGACGCATGCCTGGTCGGCACCGCCAGTGGATCTCTGTGGTCACTGATGGGATGACGCGTGCCTCTGCCGGCACCGCCATGAATCTCGGTGGTCATTGCTGGGATGACGCATGCCTGGTCGGCACCGCCAGTGGATCTCTGTAGTCACTGCTGGGATGACGCGTGCCTGCTCGGCACCGCCATGAGTCTCTGTGGTCATAGCTGGGATGGCGCATGCCTGGTCGGCACCGCCAGTGGATCTCTGTGGTCACTGCTGGGATGACGCGTGCCTCTGCCGGCACCGCCATGAATCTCGGTGGTCATTGCTGGGATGACGCATGCCTGGTCGGCACCGCCAGTGGATCTCTGTGGTCACTGATGGGATGACGCGTGCCTCTGCCGGCACCGCCATGAATCTCGGTGGTCACTGCTGCGATGGCGCATGCCTGGTCGGCACCGCCAGTGGATCTCTGTGGTCACTGCTGGGATGACGCGTGCCTCTGCCGGCACCGCCAGTGGTCTCGGTGGTCACTTCTGGGATGGCGCATGCCTGGTCGGCACCGCCAGTGGATCTCTGTGGTCACTGCTGGGATGACGCGTGCCTCTGCCGGCACCGCCATGAATCTCGCTGGTCATTGCTGGGATGACGCATGCCTGGTCGGCACCGCCATGAATCTCTGAGGTCACTGCTGGGATGACGCGTGCCTTTGTCGACACCGCCATGAATCTCTGTGGTCATTGCTGGGATGACGCATGCCTGGTCGGCACCGCCATGAATCTCTGAGGTCACTGCTGGGATGACGCGTGCCTCTATCGACACCGCCATGACTCTCTGTGGTCACTGCTGGGATGGCGCATGCCTGCTCGGCACCGCCATGAATCTCTGTGGTCATAGCTGGGATGACGCATGCCTGCTCGGCACCGCCATGAATCTCTGTGGTCATAGCTGGGATGGCGCATGCCTGGTCGGCACCGCCAGTGGATCTCTGTGGTCACTGCTGGGATGACGCGTGCCTCTGCCGGCACCGCCATGAATCTCGGTGGTCATTGCTGGGATGACGCATGCCTGGTCGGCACCGCCAGTGGATCTCTGTGGTCACTGCTGGGATGACGCGTGCCTCTGCCGGCACCGCCAGTGGATCTCGATGGTCACTGCTGGGATGGCGCATGCCTGCTCGGCACCGCCATGAATCTCTGTGGTCATAGCTGGGATGGCGCATGCCTGGTCGGCACCGCCAGTGGATCTCTGTGGTCACTGCTGGGATGACGCGTGCCTCTGCCGGCACCGCCATGAATCTCGGTGGTCACTGCTGGGATGACGCATGCCTCTGCCGGCACCGCCATGTGTCTCGGTGGTCACTGCTGGGATGGGACGAATATGCTTCACAGAATGCCGCTACATTCCAACCGGGATGGAAATCCTGACTCGCTGTGATGGCGCGGATGGTAACATAGCGGCACACGTGAAGCTCGATGACCTCGTGGTGTCACTTCCGTTGCTGGGCCGCAGTGCAAGACGGCTGGGATGGCGCACAAAAGTCTAAACCCAAGAACACTTTGTCGACGATAGTTGGCAATACCAGATATGGTATGTTGCGTAATCTTGACAAGTGCCTTGCAGACAATGAAGTGCCCATCCTCCGCCATGCTGACTTTGGCCCCACGTCTTAAAAGCCGTTCCTCTTAGCGTTGGAAAAAACGATCCGATCGCTTTGCTGGTCCCAAACTGACTCTCCTCCCTTGATGCCTTGGCTCAAGTCATGAAGGCTGTGTCGATCGCTGTTGACGTCGGCAGAAGCGTTTCGACGCGCTGCACCGCGCAGGAGCCCGCTTGTAGCCGCTGCTCGCTCTTGTGGCGCCAGAGCTAGCTTGTGGCTGCTGCTCGCACACGAGGCGCAGAATTCGCTAGCGTGGAATTCTGCCCGCGCTCGTGGCGACAGAGCCAGCTTGTAGCGCTGCCCGCCCTTGTAGCGCCAGAGCTCGCCTGGGGTTCTGCCCGCGGTGCCTTTTGCTGCTCTGCTTCTGCTGTTGCTCTGCTTTTGCTGTTGCTCTGCTTCTGCTGTTGCTCTGCTTCTGCTGTTGCTCTGCTTCTGCTGTTGCTCTGCTTCTCGTGGCTCTGCTTACGTTGATGCTCTGCTTGCGTCGCGGCTCTGTTTGCGTCGTGGCTCTGCTTGCGTCGTGGCTCTGCTTACGTTGATGCTCCGCTTGCGTCGCGGCTCTGCTTACGTTGGTGCTCCGGTTGCGTCGCGTCTCTGCTTACGTTGGTGCTCTGCTTGTCGTGGCTCTGCTTGCGTAGTGGCTCTGCTCCTCTCTCCCGTTCTCTCGCGATCTGGAAACAGCAACCAAAATCTCCCGCCGTGCGACGGACTAGCTCTGCTAATTTTCTGAGCCTGCCGCTACTTGCCATGAAGAGAGAGGAAAAGGAAGACTCTCAGCAAAATGACCTTTCAAAACAATTATTTCCCCCTTCTAAAAAAAAAAATTCTTGCGGAATATCACTAAATTAATATGCTCGATTTACAGGGTACAGAGTACAAATGTACATGGGCCCTAAAAATTCTGAGACTGGTGGAAAATTCTGTGCTAGGGAGAATCCCGTGGTTGACTTTTCTGACGGGCTCGGGAATTTTCGTATTAACTTGCTATATGAAAAAAATAATTATTATGGCCCTATGATAGCCTGCTTTTTGTAACGATGATTGGCATGCTTTTCAATAATAGGAAAAGAGGAAAAAAAAGAAAAAAAAAAACATGGCCTGCCGATATCGATGCTCGAGGTGTCAAAAAAAATGCCTAATAGGAATTTTGTTCCAGAAGTCCCTGCTCGGGCGCCATCTGTAACGAAGCTTTTCCAGCCGGGGTCTGCGTCTCAGTCCGGCCAGGGTCTGTTTACAGAAAATTTGTAAAACATCTGGGACGACTGGACAGAGCGGCGGGAGCGTCAGCGGGGAAGCTGACGTTCTCGCTCGAAAATCGGCTGAGTTGACCTTGCTGCGAACCCAGGATTGGCCCAGGAGGACGAGGAGGGACTCCCGAGACCCGTTGCGTCGCTCTCCTCGGACCTGCCCTGCCAAGTTTGAGACGCAAATTCGTTCCATACCGGCGGCGTGGAGGGAGCAGCCCAGAAAGGAGAAACCGTATGACGGTATCTCTCCGTCCAAGGATGCCCTCCATGCCGCGCAGATCTGGCCGCCGGGTCAGATCCGTGGACGACGAGACCGTATGACGGTAACTCGGTTCCACAGACCGGACTCCGGTGTCTCCAGGCCCGGTGCGCCGGTGAGGACCCCAGAATAGGAACTATATGATAGTATTCCTATTCCGGGCCACCCCCGACGCACCAAGTCCGGCCAGTTGGGTCGAACTTGCGTCCCCTCCTTGGGCTCGCGTCAAGGCCACCTGTAATGACCTGAGAAAGAAATGGAAATTGTTTGTCTACAGTGGAAAAAAGAATAAGAAAACATGACATCATCGTTACCAAGTGGCCATTTATTGACCCATGCTGGGGTTTGCTTGCGTTGGAACTTTCACAAATATTTCTCTTATAAGATCATGCCGCACGGTCAGAAGAAATGATCCCCGTTCCATAGACGGAACCAAGAAGGGAAGAAACAAAAACCGCTGGCCAGCTTACTTGAATAAATGCGAAAGCGAAATCCCACTTTGTGGTTCCGCAGGTGGTTCGATGCTGCTCCTCCTTCGAACGCACGCTTCACGCGTGGTCTTCGCCGCTGCCGGCCGTTGGCCGTAGATGGATTCGGAGGGCCAACCCTGCACGAAATAATATTTCCCACACCCGCGAGTGTTGCAGCTGGTGACGCTGCGCTGCGTTGTGCTTGTTGCTGGTGGCGGCTGAAAAGTCCGCGCACACACACACTCGCGGGCTGCTGCTTGTAGCGCTGCGCGGCGCTGTGGCTTTGTTGATGTTGCTTGCAAGCCTGCACACTTACACACACACACGAGATGCTGCGGCGGCGGCTGGCACAAAATGTTGTAATTGTTCTTGCTGCTGTTGTTTGTTGGCTGCAAGCTTTTACGCTTGCACACACACGAAATGCTCCGGCGGCCGAAATGCTGTGACACTGTAGCTGTTGTGGCTTGATCAAACTGCGCGAGATTACCCGGTGAGAAAACACGTCTGCTTATGTTGAGCCCGTCAGAAAAGTGACGCTTGCCGGCATGGCGGAAATTCCACCATCTTTTGCATAGGTTCACCTTGGTACTAGGTGAACGATCACGCTCCAGTTCGGTGTTCCTTAGAACTATATGAACGAACGAAAAGTTCTTCGTGATCGGCTGGTTCAATTGGCGTTGCCAATTGATCCATGTTCCCAGCTGATCCCTTTCTGGTCACACCAGCGTTGCCAATGTTGACATTGGAAAATACTATGTGTGTTGTGAGGCCAGCAGAATGCTGCCTCACAA
>JAWNPO010000234.1:0-12335 GCA_035047525.1 Drosophila quinaria | reverse complement strand
CTCTGAGATCTAGGCCCTCAAGAATATATACACTTTATAGGGTTGCACTTCTCTCTGTTGCATACACTGCCATTTCAAGTCAATAGGTTCATGGTTACCGAGGTAGGGACCATTGTTAAATAAATCCTAAACCAATGTTCCGATTTCATATGAAATTTTTACCTATAACTCTCTGATCTTATCTGTATCAGAATGCCAAAGTATGATTTTCATAAACTTTTAATATTTATTACGTATTATTTTTTTCTTCTGAAAGGGTAACTAATTTAATGTTTCTTTTTTTTCGTTCATCTGAATAGGTTCAGCTGAGTTAAGTTTCAGTTTGGGATGAAATTTCGCGATAAATCGACAAAATTTGTTTGCAAATTAGTAAATTAATATATTTTCTTTATATTAAATGAAAAATTAGTCGTGAATAGCAATTTTTCCGAGGTACGAAAGAGGCCAAACCCAGGCCTATCACTAAGGTGGTCTTGGCCATATCCAAATCGTTAAAAAAAATTGGACGGAGCCAAAATGTTGTGAGTAACTTTTGAAGAAACAATGCCGAATATGACAAAAATATCAAAAACGGAGTGAAACATGCGACCCCTACCGCAGACAGGTGATATATTGCTCGTAATGCATCCAATATCCACCTGTCAGATATGAAAACTAAAAAAATTTGTGGTGTTAAAGCAAGTGTATAAACTTTAAATCATGTGATTTGTTGGTTAATCATCTAAAGTGATTAAAACTTAAAAAAAACCACATTAAAATCGTCCACGTAAAGCTTCACAACAGCATTTTGCTCGCAAACACATGAGCTGGATGAAGGAATGGCACAACATCGACTTTAAATTAGTTACCCTTTCAGAAGAAAAAATAATACGTAATAAATATTAAGTTTATGAAAATCATACTTTGGCATCTAATTAAGATAAGATCAGAGAGTTATAGGTAAAAATTTCATGTAAATCGGAACATTGGTTTAGGATTTACAGCCCAATTCCTACCTCGGTAACCATGAACCTATTCAGTTGAATGGCAGTGTACATTGCAACGAATACAATATCCCCTTTTACTTATTTTTTAAGTAACGGGTATAAAAATGTGGCAGCCTTGGTTCGCAAAACACGGTGGCAACCATCAAGCCACAGACAAAGGACGACTTCCAGATTTCGTTTTTTTTATTAAAAGAAGGATTTTAGTTAATTAATATTATTATTTATTTTATTTTATGTTATTATTATTATTCAATTAAATTAAATTATACTTTCTTGCTAAATGAACTGAATACAAGTTCACATTACAATTTCTCGAGCTGATCCTGTCAATCAATATCGATACTTTGCTTACTACTCGCTACTCGATTAATTAGTGCTGTGAAGCGTCTGCAGCTACAACCGTTATATTTAAAGTAAGCACTTCAATTTGTGCCAAGTATTTTGCTAGTTAGTCTAACTATTATTGTTTTGAATTTTTAATAAACATTGCGTATTTTAGACGCAAATAAAACCCAAATAAGCTGCCATAGTGCGTCATTAATTAAACAACGAAATAAATGAAGCAAACATGTGTACATTGTGAGATCCACAGCCGGCAGCAACATTTGAACTGAACAAAAAAAAAACATACAAAATACCAAATAAATAACAAATAAATTAAATAAATACAAGCACACACAAACATAGATACAGACAATGCCAGAAGCAGAAAATTTCTTTTTTGGCAGCCGCTGAAAAAAAGTCAAGCGACTTTGCTGATCTTTTTCGCTGAATTGATTAAAAGTTGCCTTCACATTATATACGTACATAGACACATTCATATGTTTATACATACAGACAGCGACAAGATGTATTTATTTATTTGGGAAGTAGTAATCAAATGTATGCGTAGATCAACCACCCGAAGAGAACAGCGCACAATTAGAGGCTAAGTACGCAGCAATTAGATGAAAACAATTGCAATTTGTTTTCCTTGTTTTTCTTCTTCTATTTTTTCTTGTTACTCGTGTAGTTTTATGTATTTTTCAGGAAGCAACAAAGCCACTTTATTTTTGCAGCTGTTGTTTTTTATTTTTAAATGTATTTTCCCCTTGATTAAGCTATTCATTTAATTTTTAACCATCTTCGCTTTAAAAAACAAATGCAACGGAGCCCTTATATATTACTTACTATTTCGAAATCTTGTTAACTTCAAAAATCTAAGCAAGGCCATTTATTTTTCATACATTTCAAAAACTTTCAGCTGTTTACAGCCATCTCAATCTCAATCAAATTTATGCACAATTACACAAAGCAATAAAAAGTGTTTGTTTCAGAGCAAAATACTCTGTAATTTTTATAAAATGATACAAAATATAAGTACTTCCTGTTATTAAAAAAACGCAGTCTCTTGTTTCTTAATTAACAACATTTGGCTCTGATCTTTAATAAATATATTTTTATATGTGTATGTATGTACTTGTCTAGTTGAGATTGCGTGACGAAATTCGTATACACTTCGCGATTTGTAAGGGTATAGGAAGAAACATGAAACAATTTGCGCCGACCACTTAACGCCCAAATGTTTTTTGTATTTTTACGAAATACTCAAACAGTCCACGAAGCTTTACGAAATGGGGCCAGACCTGAGACACGGCCCAGCCAACAGAAAAGTAAACTAAACATTTAAAAATTTTGTTTTCTATTGTTGTTGTGTTGAATTTGTTTGTACGTGTAATTAAAGCGCATGCGGGCAATTAATCGTTCGAACAAGAAATTCGTGTATGTTCGTTGTCCATTTGTCCAGCGATCTATATACACACATGAGTATATATGTTTGTACACTCTGTATGTGTTAGCATCCCATGTTTATGTTTTGCATATTTGGGGTCTCCGAGGGGTCACTAAGTAGCGTTGTCATCGCTTACTGAGCAAATCTTATTTATGTGTAGTAAGTACCGAGAGGGGGCAGACTTTAATTTGTTTGTGGCTTTACACACTCACACACCCAAACACACACATGTGTACATTCAGATTTAGATTGCGTGATATCGCTTTTGTTGCTCATTTATTCAGTTTTCTTCATGCTTATTCATTCACAATGCGTTGAATGCCTTTTCACGCTTCGACATTGCACGTTTCTATTGAATTTATTTCATTTTTATTCGTAATTATTTTTTAAATATTACATACACTCATAATACATACATATGTATGCTTCATTTACATAGCGTTACATACATATAGTACATACATATAAACAAAGTCATTTGCTAAGCTGTTTGTTGCATGTTTTCTAAATTAGAATTTTTATGCTCTTGTTGATTAGGTGCAAATATTTAAACTATGTATTTCTGTGCTGTATGAGTAAAGCTAATAAATATTTATGTCAAGTTATTGATCATGTAATAAATGGAATGCCATTGCAAAATCGGATATACAAATAATTGTATTCGTTTTTGACTATATTCTAACTATTTCTGAGAGCTGCATTATTGAGTAGAAGAAACCTTTGAACTTATTTATATATCTAGTATCTACACATTATATTTTATGCTTCAAAATGCACAACAGAAAATTATTATGGAGGCCTTGACTTTCGGAATAATTTATTCAAAACTGTTTGGTTCTTAAATTTAATGTTTTGAAATTTTGAATTTTTATTTAATTCACATCATAAACTTAAGTCCAAATTTAAGTTTTTATATTTTTACTTTATTAAGTATTAAAAACTTACATACATGTCTTTTGAGTTTATATTGCTTAGAAATGTCATTATCATTATCTCTTTTGTATATCTCAGCTTCCATCAAATAAGTCAAGAATTTACCAAAAAACTGTTCATCATAATGTGAATATCCTTAATGTTTTATGAATGTTTAAATATTCTATTACTATGAAGTTAAAATATCTTGGATCTATTTTTATAGTCAACAATAATTACAATAAATAACAATAGTAAGGAAAACAACAATGTCATAACTGATTTTTAAAAAACTACAGATATAGAATATCATAAATGAATCTATTTTTAATTCAAATAAACTTTGTTTAATCAATTCAATAAAATAATTTGAAAATTCTTGAAAAAATAAAATCTTGTAATCTTTAGTTCCCTAGTCGCATTGGCTAATTAGCAAGATATTTATTAGACAATTTAAATTCCAACTAGAAACTGTAGACATCCGAAATGGACGGCAACAAATGTGTTTTAGCCAAAAATTGCCAAAACAATGTCGAATTGGACGGGAAATGGGAAATGGTGTATGGAAATGTCGGCCAGTTTCCATCACAACAAATTCGGAAAATAAATTCAGCACTTTTGAAATGCTTTTCCCCATATACAATGAGTCCAATAAGGAATTCATTTTTGGTTCGTTCAAGACATTATGTTTATATTGAAAATATTTAAAATTTGCGGGTTCGTATTAAAAGAAATAATGAATTATAAATAGTCGGAAATTGTGCTAAAATTAGATGAATGATTAATTGTGGCAATGAATTGAATCAGCTTCGATACATCCACACCCACCCACACCCACCCACACCCACCCACACACACACACACGCACGCATATGTATAGATACATTTAAGTTCCTACTTAAAAATATATAAATAATAATTTAAATCATTCAATGTGGCAGTCAGCACTTTACTAATTTGACATTTTGATTGCTTTTCCAAATAGCCCACGTGGCGCCTTTGGGGCGAGGAGCACGAGAAGAATGCAATTTTCACCGTGTACCTGAAGAAGGTGCGCTACCATCGACCGACGCCCACGGCGAGCAACGTAAGTTATCATCGTCCGAATCGTCCGAATTGCCCGAAAAGCAATTACTTACCTTTATAGCCTTGGCAATTGCCTTGCACTTTTCCACACTCACACTCACTCTCCCATTTTCACATTTTCACATTGCAGCAAGACTCCGATGATGAAATTTCACATCTGGAATGGGAGACGGTGCGAGTCCGATTTGTGAAGGCAGCCACATTGGCCCGCCTGGTGGAGGCACTGGCCACGGACGACGGGGAACTGGAGTCGACCTTCATCAATGTGTTCCTGTCCACGTATCGCACCTTCTCGACCCCCAAACAGGTGCTCAGCCTGTTGACCCAGCGCTATGATGCGCTGCACGAGAAGCATGCTGAGGAACTGGAGCTGGCGCAGCAGAATGGCACGGCTGAGGATCAGAGCTATGACTCACCAGCCTCCATACACGAGCAGCACAAGAAAACTCTAGTCTCGGCGTTGCATGTGTGGCTGGATGGGTTTCCCGAGGACTGGCATGAGGATAATCTGCAGCAGATTCTGGCCTTTGCAACGAAGCGTCTCAAACGCTCCGATCTGCACATCAAGGTCTTGAATCGCCTGGAACGTCTGCTTAGGCAGCAGGCCTATGGCGGTGGCGCCTCCAATAATGTGGAGAGCACTCCCCTCCCCTGGCTCTCCCCTCATGGCGGTCAGCAGTTCATGATGCACACGTCGTGTGGTTCAACCTATGACCTGAGCGATCAGTTCAGCGGCTTGTACATGGCGCCCATCTACCGTGGACCCACGCACTTCATGCAGGCCTTCCGCTTCCCCCACGTGCCCGTGCGTCGCTTTGCCGAGCAGCTCACTCGGATGGACACGGAGCTCTTCAAGCGCCTCATCCCACATCAATGCCTCGGACACACGTGGGCACGGAGGGACAGCGGGGGCTCTGAGACGGTCGTCGCCACCATCAACCAATTCAACGCGGTGCTGTTTCGTGTGGTGTCCAGCATACTCATCGATCGCCTCAAGCCGCAGGTGAGTTCTCCAACAAATTAACTATTGTGGCCTCCTCTAAAGTGTTATTTCAATTCCAGGAACGCGCCTTGAACATATCACGCTGGATTGATATTGCCCAGGAGCTGCGTATGCTCAAGAACTTCAGTTCCCTCAAGGCCATCATCTCGGCACTAAACTCCAATTCCATATATCGACTCTCCAAGGTCTGGGAGTTTTTGCCCAAAGAGCGCGTAAGTTGACTGGATAACTTGGGGAGAGGTTCTACAAAATGAAGTCAAGAATTTAAACTTTTTGGATTTTTAGAATAGTTAGAATCGACTTAAATTTTTTGATAGCTCTGATGTTATTTAGTGTCACTAAAAGGATTATCAATTGCACAAAAGACATTAGACCTCTACTCCATGAACATCTTTCTAATAGGGAAAACACATTTTATTTTATAATATATGGTATATTTAGTCAAATTGTTTTTTAGGTATAAAAAATTAAGAGTCATAAATTTTAGCAAAAAATACTATACATAGTATAATGACCACCTTACAGTCAACCCATATGCATTTATGAAAGAAAACTTTATTTTCTTTTGAAAAAAATTATTCTTCAACAGAAAAATTGGACTTTTGCTAAATTTCATTTTAATTCGAAATTCATCAGTATTCACTTTGTTCACCCTCACGAGACGCTTTAACAAAACTCATGGAAATAGTATAAATCAGAACAACTGGTACAGAAACCCTATCCGAAACCGAGATATAGTGAAGTGCAACTCATTCAGAAAAGTGTTTTGGAATAATCGCTGCCCCAATTGTATGTTTTTTTCTTAAGAAGATAGAGTATCATAGTGGAGATAATATTTTTTAAGCTGCATTTAGTATTTCCTTATATTTAAAAATTACTTAAGACTTAACTTAAGCTTCTATCGATTAAATACTTACATTGGTATCTTCCATTTTTTCCTACATAAATTTTTGTTCTTTAACGTTTTAAAATTTGTAAGAATTGTACTTTTTGTACCGGTTTCAAAAGGAGAAATCAGAAATAGAACCTCTTGCCGAAATAGTTCTTTCGGTACGTTCCGGAACCGTCTCTACTGTCTACAATGAGAAGAATACCCTGTAGATACCAAATTTAAAATAACAGCATAAGATGGATCCAGTTTTTAGTTGATTTAAGAAATTTTACATTCATTTCTTAACTCCAATTCCTATTTATTTAACAAGTCCTAGATTGTCATATAATTTTTGTAATTAATAATGAATAGAATTCAGTTTATAAGAATTATTGCACGTTGATTACATATTAATCTCTGCCTTATTTTTAGATGGAAATCTTTACGGAGCTCGCCCGCATTTGTTCCGAGGACAACAACGCCTGGACACTGCGGGAGGTGCTGAAGCGCGAGGGAACTGCCAAGAATCCGGATCCGGCCGGCGACCAAACGGATCGTCATCTGCAGAAGCTAATACAGAACTTGGGCACGCAGACTTCGCATGGAACCATTCCATATCTGGGCACATTTCTGACCGATCTGACCATGATACATACGGCCAATCCGGATTACCTTACGGAGGACAAGCTCATCAACTTCGATAAGAAGCGCAAGGAGTTCGAGGTGCTGGCGCAGATCAAGCTGCTCCAAGGTGCCGCCAATACGTACAATCTGCAAGAGGATGCGCTCTTCGATCACTGGTTCGGATCGATGCCACTGCTGGATGAGAGACAGGCGTTTGCACTCAGCTGCCAGTTGGAGCCGCCGCCGCCGGCGCCGAGGAAATCGGTGGCCAGCACAAACACCTCGCTGACGAACACGACAGCCTCCTCGACGGCCTCGATAATGGGGAGCGGTGGGCATGGTCATCGCAAGACTGACTCTATACACTCCAATTCGAGCAGTGGGGCGGGCTCCCAGTTCTACTGTGAGCTGAACAGCAGCAACAGCTCCCGCCACAATTCGCTCGATCGCGATGCGCATCACGCTTCGCTGATGTCCGCCTCGAGCAGCACCTCCAACCTGTCCATGGATTCCAGCAACTCGGGCGGACGGCAGTCGGCTCATAGCAAGCTCACGCATTCCCAGTCCTTGGGCAATGGCCTAAAGAACGCCGCTCTGACGAATGGCACCTCAAACGGATCCAACGGATCGCCCCACACGCACATCAATGCACAGCTGGTGCAGCCAGCTGGCGTTGTCACCCAATCCGCACCAGACTTCTACATCATTCGAGTGACGTACGAAACAGATAACATCGAGTTGGATGGCATTGTGCTCTACAAGAGCATCATGCTGGGCAACAACGAGCGAACGCCCCAAGTCATCAGGAACGCGATGCTGAAGCTTGGCCTGGAGGATGATCCCGATAGGTTCACTCTCGCCCAGGTGCTGCCCGACAGGGAGCTGGTCATGCCCAAAACGGCGAATGTCTACTATGCCGTGAACACCAACTACAATCTCAATTTCATACTGCGACCACGCAAGGACGAAGTCGGGGGAGGAGGAAGCTAGTCCTCAGCTGTGCCCCTATCCCAGTTGTGGTGCTTGGGGTACGAGGGCGAGGAGTGAGGAACAGAGCAACAGAGCAACATATATGTGTATATACTTATGCTATACTCTATATAGAAGCACGATCCGCACATGACAACAAATTTTAGTTGATACGATTATTGTATTAATTTATTTATTACCTGCATAGAACAGATAGAATACCAGGAACAGAGAGCATCGATAACAGTTTGGTTATCGACTAATCCGTCAATTAGCTTGTAATCTCCATGTAATCTCCATTTCCGTTAATTGCTCCATAGAGTTTTGAATTGTATATCATGCACATGCATCTGTATCTGTATTTGTATATTTGTAGACTCAAAATCTGGAAGAATTGCTGATATTTATATATGATATACTTTTTACTGATATGATTAAGATGATTAAGCGATTGATATTCAAGATGTGGTACAATAATTTTGAGTTTAGAATCGATATTAGTTAAGAGAGGAACCAAAAGTCTCCACAAATATATGTGTGCATGTACTTTATTAAGAAATTCTTCAACCAACAATTTATATGTATTGTATAGATGTTTTATTGCTGTACGTGTATTGTAATTACAACAATACGAATTGTAACTAATTATTTAAAGGGAGGTGCATTTTAAATATGCGTTACCTTTTTATAGGCTCTCTACATTTTACACTTAGTTAAGATATTGTATTTGTTGATATTTTTAGCAGTACAGTACAATTACAAAAATTATACATATGTATGTATATGAAAAAATATTTAATATGACAGAGAGCTATTAAATACAAAATGAAGTAAAATACATAAAAAATTGTGTGTAAATATAAAACCGAAATTAAAAAAAGTCTTTTATTTATTGCATTTATTTTGACTTTATAAAATATGTGAAAAATTAGTATAGTTTAAAAGTATGGAGAGCTCATTGCTTAAAAACAGACAACTTGTTCTATGTCTTTTGTTTTTAAAGTTATACTACAAAATTTTGCCCAATTGATTATTTTAATAATTGTAATCTGTTTAAAAATATAATTATAATCAAATGGTAGCCACACCCCTGACTAAACACATTAAGAAAACTTAGCTATAAATGAATTTTACAATACTCTCCTTGACGAAGAATACCCAAGTTATTATGATTGTGCTAAGATATCGGTCTTTTCACTCGAATGAATTGAGTACAATTTTATTAGACCCAGTCGGAAAGGCATTTATTATGCCAAACCGAAAAGTCATAGTTATTCAAACCAAGTTTAGTAACCGATTTATGCATATAAACACAAACCTGATTTGTATTTTGTTTCGCATAAGTGTGCACTTCAGAGGCACAGAACTCTAGAATAAGAGCGACATTGGGAGAACGTAGATTTTAACCCAATTCAAGTTACAATTTTCCAAACATATGCAAAATTAAAAATTTCAAGCTTTTACTGTTTGGGCTATGCGTAAGTTTTGAGTCATCAGTCGGACGATGCATTTTTTATATTTTGTTTTTTCTTCTGTTAGAGAATGTCAACTTTTAATTAATTGTTAATAAGATTCTTAATTTTTTAAGGAATCTAACTTAAATATCATAATATTACAACCATTACAAAATAACGAACGAAGTTAATTTTTATTTTCTCCTATGAATTTTAAAATTCAACAAACATTTCTGAAGGGTAGCGAAAATTTGAAATAATCTTAGTCCGCTCATGCTCTTACATATAATATTTGTGATCTGGGTGTTCATTTGATTCGGACATATAATGAATACAATATACCCTAATACTCTATGAGTAAAATGTAAAGTGTAGAACTGTAAAGTGTAACAAGGAACCGTTCTCTTGGTCACGGAATATTATCTGCTTTGGTTTCGAGGAGTATATAATTTTAGGGACTCGATAAATTAGTTATATGCGCTAATATCTAACCTTTTTCTCGTTGAATTATTTTAATCTGGTATTATAACTAAATTGGGTGATTTGTTTAACGCATTTCGTTTATAAAACGTAAACAAATTTCTAGGCTTATGTTGAAGAGGGTCGCTTTCGAGAACCTTCCACCTTCCACCGTGTACCTTTGTAATATCAGCAGTGTCATCTGTCCGTTGGCAAAGCTTGAAACCCTTTCACCACATGGATAGCAAATCCCAGGGATGCTAGAATTCAAGTTAATGGGTCAGCACATTTCATTACAGTTGCCAAGCGACAGCCAACTAACATCAAGACAGTAAAAGTAAAAGTGAAAGTAATATAAATTACTTTTTGGATTTCAAGAGAGTTTTTGGGTTAGACGAAAACAAGTTACACCTAACATAGAAAACTGTAGGAAAAGTGGAAAAACAAATTCAGTCGTTGTCCCCCCTTTTTAGCCTTAGTCGTAATTTGGTCCACACAAACTTTAATTAGATCACTCGAAGGACGAAAATAAATCTTTTGCCGCAATAATAAAAGCAGCCAAACAAATTGAGATTGAGGGCTCAAACCCGGATTCGTTTTGACGGTGTGACAGCTCCATAGATGCGGAAGGGTATGGATGGATATGGGTATGAGTATGTTGGATGTCTGCTTGAAAAGCTCTCGGCCAAACGTTGGCAAACTAGTCAGTTAAAAAGTGCCAAGCATCAGATAAGAATGGGTATGGAAATGGAAATGGAAATGAGTTGAGCTGACGTGTCTGGTGGAGAGAGCGATACTGGAGTGTGGGGAGCGACAAGTTGACAACAAACTGAGAGCGATGCTTGTAGTTTGTAGTGTTGTTTTGTAGTGCGCGGGTTAAAAGCTCCGGGGTTAACTATGACGTCATAGTTGTGTGAGTGCGTGTGTGTGTGCAAAACTATTTTGGCGTACGCATTTCGTCATAAACGAGAATAATCAATAACCTAGGCAGACCCAGACACAATGACGCAGCCAACGTGACATAATTCCCATGAACAGCGCCAACTTCTAAGACGCGGGGCAGGTCGAGGAGATGGTAGGAGTGTAAGGAGAATCAAGGGTCGTAGGTCGCTCTTGGCCAAGCGAAGACGTAAACAGCCACAACATCAAATTCAATTAGAAAACTTTTGACACCACTAACGAATTCGTCGATGGTCTAGTCCATGAAGATGATGATGATGATGGTATCCTTCTAGCGTAGTCCTTTCCCCCTTCCATTTCATTCCCTTTTAGTGCCTTAGAGCACGTGTATTCGTTTATAATCATCAACACCTTGGAGCAACCTTCGTCCAGCCCAAGCCCAATATTTTTGGCAGTCGCTGTTGCGAATTTTGTTGCCTGCTGTTGAGCGTAAAAGTGTGGGAAATGCAACAACGTGTCGTTCACACTCATGCCTTCAACTCTCTGCCTCGCTCTCTCACTCGTTCACTCGCTCTCACACTCACACTCACAGACAGGGCTCAGCTTCCAAATGTGGTTGCTTTACAGAGAAGTGGGCGGTGGGGAAAGTGCTATTCTGCTACCTGGCGAACTTTACTTTGCTTTGCTTTGCTTTACTTTCGCGCTGCTTCTTTTCCTTCAATATTCGCCTGGCTGTCACGCGCTTTTGACGTTTCGTACGGCCATGTGTTGAATTTTGCGTGGGAGCGACAGACATTGACACTAAAAGAGAGCGAGTGAGAGAGCGAAAGAGAGAAAGCTGCAGAGAGAGTACAGAGAGAGAGAGAGAGAGAGCTTTTCCCCACAGTGGCGTTTATTTGCCTGGTTCGTTGTCTGGTCTTCGTTGGCTTTCGGATTATTCGGACTATTGAGTGAGATTCGTGCTCGCAGCAACTGAGTTGTGGCAGTGGTTCGGTGAGAGTGTAGGTGTGGTAACTGGGTGGTTAGGGACAGTCTTGGTGGGCTTGTTTGCGTGCCGTTCGCTGCATGCTTTTTATAGGACACTAAAAGAAATACTAGAGCACTATAATAACCAATTAAATATTAAATACTTTGTGCAGATTATGCAGTTGCTTTCGCGGATATACTTACAATTGCTTCAGCTCACTTGCGCTGAAGCCACACGGGAATTATAAAGGTAGAAAATCGCCCGACGTTATTAGGTATAGTTGACTTCATGTTATAAGTTGAACTTCTTGTTCTTTGTAGCATTATATCTTTG
>JAWNPO010000233.1:0-23225 GCA_035047525.1 Drosophila quinaria | reverse complement strand
CGGAAGGACTCTCGATGGAATTTAGCCATTTTAGGGCCATGTAGTCTGTAATGACAGCAAAATGGTATCCTTCGAGATATGGTCTAAACTTCCGGATCGCCCAGACGATCGCCAAGCATTCTTTCTCTGTTGCGGAGTAATTTCTTTCGGCACCGTTAAGTGTCCTACTGGCATACGCGATTACTCGCTCTTCTCCGCCGGAGCCTTATGTAAGAATGGCTCCCAGGCCATAGTTGCTTGCGTCGGTCTGCAGAGTGAATTGTTTGCTGAAGTCGGGGCACGCCAGGACTTGTGCTTTCGTCAGTTTTTCTTTCACCTTTTCGAACGCTTGCTGGTGCTCCTCTGACCATACCCATTTGACTCCTTTCTTTAGCAATCCGCCAAGTGGGTGAACCGTGTTGGCGAAGTCGGGGACGAATCTCCTGTACCACGACGCCATTCCCAGGTATTGCCGTAACTCCTTTACATTTGTTGGTGGTTTCAATTGTGAAATTGCAGCCACTTTCTCCGGGTAGGTGCATATACCGTGCTCCGTCACCTTGTGACCCAGGTACTTCAGTTCCTTCTTGAAGAAGTCACATTTGTCGACGTTAATCCTTAGATTCGCGGCCCTTAGTCGTCGAAACACTTCTTTTACGTTGTTCTTGTGCTCCTCCAACGTCTTTCCAATGATGATTATGTCGTCCAAGTATGCAAAGGCATGTGGTAGCATTTCCGGTCCGATTACTCGATCCAGCGCTCTCTGGAATGTTGCTGGTGCCGAATGGAGTCCAAATGGCATCACTTTCCACTGGAACAATCCTCTGCCGGGTACGGTAAAAGCTGTCAATGGACGACTCGCCTTCTCCATTGGTATTTGCCAATACCCGTCTTGTAAATCGAGGCTTGTGATGTAGTGAGCGTCCCGCAGTTGGTCCAAAATGTGATGAACCCTGGGCAGCGGGTATGCATCTTTGACCGATCGGTTATTAAGCTGCCGGAATTTGCCAGCCATTTGCCAGTCTTCTTCTTAACCATGACGATCGGGGCGCTGTGTGGACTGTTTGATGGCTCGATGCATCCTTTTGCCAGCAATTCGTCGACCTGTTTGTTAATTTCCTCTTGCATTTTCGGGTTTTTTGGGAAGTAACGTTGTTATATCGACCGATCGCATCACGATTCGGTGCTCCGTAACTGGTGACGTTCCTGTCATGAAAGCAAATGCGGCTATTTCCTGTCGCAGGAATTGATCTATGGCCACATCCGCATGTAAGGGTTCCCAACTCGTTTCGCTGTTATCCATGTGTTTTTCTTCCTCTGCATTATTTTGTTCTCTTGTTGTTGCCTGCTCCTGTGTTCTTCGTTCTTGATTTTCTTGTGTAAACTGTATTTACCCGTTCCAATTTGCCCATGGGCGTAGCTGCCTGCAATTGTTGTGGGGAACACATATTGTTCTTCACAATTTTTAGAACTGGATTAAATACTCGGACTTCGGTTTCACAACACCTATACGGACAAACTGCTGGCAAGGATTTGGTGGACACATGTTGTCATCCACCTCTACGACGCCCTCCCTACCTATAGTCGGCTTTCGATATTTTATGCCGACTCCCTAATCCACACTTCACCCAACCTACCGCATACCCATCTCACCCGAATAAATAAATTAATGAATCATTTTCTTAAACGTTATAGTATTTAATTATTAATAATAATTTTCCCTAACATTTTACATAATGTATTTTATTTACATTTATTCGATAGTTTTTCGCCTACCCAATACTAACCAACTATCGCACGACACCTATCAAAATCGAACTTTCTGGCAGCCCTGCGCGAAAAACGTAAACAAAACGAGCTGCTAGCCAATAAATACAAATAAATAATTAAGTGTAGTGTATAGGTACAATTTATGTCTGGTAAGTACACGTGCAGTCCATGGCCGTGCCTATATACATGTCAATTTTTTAGGTGACTGCGAGATGTCGAGAGAAGCTGCAGCAGGCTGCCGCTGCCTGGAGGCCGTGGCTGAGGGAAATGGCTGTGGCACTTGACGCGCCTATGGCGTGAAGCTGCGCCAAGTTGAACCAGCAGGAACGGACTCACTCGTGCTCCTTGTTGTGCGATCCGTCTGTGCAGCTGTGCCTCGGTGTTGTCCAGTAGATTGCTTCAACAGCCGCGTCTCGCCTGTCCGGATCCTCCGCCGTGTGTTGTGTGCCGTGTAGTCTCTGGAGCCCTCCGCTGTGTGCCGCCGGCCGCGTATATGCGCGTTCGTGCGTAGCTGCTGTGGGTGCTGTGGAGTCGCGTTTGTGTAAGTATTAAATGTTTCTTCCGATGACGTCTTTTATATTAATTGTATTTTTATTTATGCAGATTTTTGCTGCTGCCAAACCCGCGTTATCTCCCGCACGAAAAAAAGTCTCCCTCCAACAGCAGCCACCACGCGATCCTCCTCAAATCCGACTGACTGCTTCATCCTCCCTCTAACCTCATAAACTCCTCTCATCTTCTCATCTCCTATTTCCTATTATCCGCTTTAAAATGTTCTGGTCGACGCTGATTGGCCAAGCTGTTGCTATATGTTTTGCCTGTGGCCAATAGGTGGCGTTAGTAACAGCTGGTGTCTATCGATATTTCAGAGCCGACCATAACAACTCGCTTATTCAAATATCGATACATGTGTTGCTTAATTCTATCGATTATCTTATTTTAATTTTAAATAATTATTACGATCTTTACATTCGGCCGACCTGACAATATAATCGACCACGATTTACATACAAGCGAATAGTACTAAGTTTACACTAGAAACCCAAGGCTTAAGCCGTGCGGGCTCTAAGACATTACAAAATGGTAATTGGGTCATTTGACAGTTATCTACATCCGTAATCTCGTAACGATCATTTTCAAACACACGACTGACTTTATATGGACCACGATATTTTGGAGCAAACTTTTTATTAATACCTGCGGTTGTATCCACATTACGAATTGCAACGTTATCACCTTCTTTATATTTTAACGGAGCTCTATGATTTTGCCTATGTATGTCCTCGTTTCTTACTTGCGACTGAACTATATTTTCTCCTTCTGACTGTCTCATAGATTCCAAATCTCGCTATCTGTCTATCCTATGCTATCTATTCTACACTCTAAATATTTCGCCAACTCATCAACAATGAGTCCTTTCTGATCAACACCAAACAATAACATACTAGGGGTTTTCTTTGTGCTACTATGGACGGCATTGTTTATGGCATATTCTACCCTATACATAAGCTTATGTCAATCCGACTGAAGCAACGGTTCCGATAATTTTCCCAGCATGGGTGTTAGTACTCGGTTGACTCGTTCCACCTGCCCATTAGCTTGTGGCGCACCTGTTGCAACTTTAATATGCTCTATGTCTCGTTCTGTTAAAAAGCTACTAAACTCCAATGAAGTGAAACACGTGCCACGGTCCGATATTATTCTTTTAGGGCGACTATAAAATTCACGAGTACTTATACTATTCACAGGAAATAATTTAACGAATTTTGTAAATGCATCTACTCCAACTAATAAGTGCTTTCGTGATCGCTAGGTGATCGATATGAAGCGTATGAAACGGAACACAAGGTTTAGGAATGCTATGCAACGTCCTATTGTGAATAGTCTTAGGGACAGAATGCAATATACATGGCAAGCAATATCTGATAATTGTCTCTACTTTACTACGCATAGAAGGGAACCAATAAAATTTTTTCAAACTATTAACACACTTTTGCAGCTCTTAAGACTGCAAAGGATGGCCTGCGTATGTATGACGGGGGCTATGAGCACCTGTCCGACAACTGCCATAGAAGTTCTAATGGAGCTCACGCCACTCCATGTTTTCATCGAACTGCAACAGAGAGCGACTCTGCTAAGGATAGCACGAGACGGGGTAGGAGGCATCCTTAGTTACAGAGACGCAGAATTACTGTCAGGTGATCGCCCCCTACTATTACAGCCAAGGAACGAGATGACTGCCGAGCTTATGTTCGAGCAGAATTTCAAAGTGAACCTGAGCAGTAAGAAGGATTGGACAACACTTGACGAAGTCCATCCAATGGGTCAGCACGCCATAAAATGGTACACCGATGGATCGCTTACAGACCAAGGCACTGGACTTGGAGTTGTAGGCCCTCGGAAATCTTACCATGAATCTCTAGGAACATATACCAGCATCTTCCAGGCTGAGGTATGTGCAATTGGGAGGTGTGCTGACCTTAATCTCAAACGTAACTATCGGAATAGAGACATAGCCATTATATCCGATAGTCAAGCAGCTCTCAACGCACTCAGCAAGGCGAAAATAACGTCTAAAGTAGTGCATGAGGTGCGAAAGAAGCTAAACCAACTTGGATCGCATAAAAGGCTAACCCTAAGATGGATCCCAGGAAACAGGGATTTAGCAGGAAACGAAGCAGCTGACAGACTAGCCAGAATAGGTGCATGTAGGCCCCTAATAGGTCCTGAACCGTTTTGTGGAATCGGAATACACACAATCCGGGAATACCTACGAAAAGAAGAGAGGCGACTTCCCAGCACCAATTCGTCGATGACTCCCGGTAGTACAAGTAATGCCAGATCCACTTGCCTGTCTCCCAATCCGATCTACACCTCCACTTGCTCCGTCGCTCCGCTGGACCGTCCATCCGCCAACCGCACCTGTCTTTGTGTCGCCCCCAGTTCAAATCCTTCCACAACCAATGTCAACGCCAATTCCTCGCTAACAAAACTGCTCGTTGCTCCAGTGTCGATTGTAGCGGAGTAGGAACTGTTGCCGATTTGTACTGTAGCTGACAGGCGGTGGCCCTCGTCCCTCAAAGCGCCGACTAGTTTTGTGGAGCTGTTTCTATTGGCATCCGCTCGCTCCTGGGAGTTGGACGCCGATGGTCGTTTCCCGATCGGCAGCATTGGATTGTGAGACATCCGATTCGCCCACACATCCAGCAAAATATCAGGATCTCGTTGTTGCATTCTCTCGCCCAGTGGCCTTCACGTCCACATCTCCTGCACGCCTGTGTAGGATTGGGCACGTGTGTTGGAGATCCGGAGAATGCCCTTGGCATTGGCTGCGGCCGTGCCCTGTCGTTTTCGGCGCATCGAGTGCATGGAATGTTTTCTTGCCGTTGTCGTGAATCTTCAATCGCCATTAAACGGGAACGGTTTTGCCGACTATGTTGTCGGAGCCTTTCTCTGTCCCGTTCGAGTTCCTCGAATTCCTCGGCCAGCTGCATTAGCTCGATGAGGCTGCCATTTTGATACGGCCGGGCAAACGCTCGGAAGTCTGGGAGACTACAGCTGTAAATCTGCTCCCGTTCGCGTTCCTTGGAATATCGGAGAGGCCGCATCAAGGTTTGCATCTCGACCATGTATCGCTTAAAGGGCTCGTCGATGCCCTGCTTCCGTCTTGCCACTTCCTCCAACAGTTTCGAAAAATAGTCCCGAGGTAGAAAGAATTCCTGGAAACTGGCCACGAAAGATGCCCACGTCCTCCAGTGCTCGTTATTTGCTATGTACCATTTCAGGGCTGTGCCTTTCAGAAGCTCTGGCATTGCTCGTGGTACTAGGTTTAAGTCCAGCCCATAGGTTTCGGCCGACCACTCCACCTGTTCCAGGAATTCCAGTGGTTTCGAGCTCCCGTCAAATTTGAAACTCCACTCTCGGACTTGTTTCGCGACCGCTGCATAATCCCGAACTGGGTTCCTTTCTTGGTTTGTCCTATGTTCTGTGTTCTTCTGGTTTTGTGGGGAGGTCGATGGAGTTCCCCAGAGAGCTCTCCTTTCCTCCCGCTTCCGGTCTTCTAGTCGACGTGCCTCCTCACTTGTTGAAATATAATCCATTTTTGCTAGGGACGCCGCCGTCGTATTCACGTCTGGGTTTTCTATTTGAATGACGGGTGTCCTGAATGGAGAATTTCTCCCGTGCTTCCTTGCCAATGCGTCTATTCGTTCGGCGTGGGGAGCGTGTCCCTCGTTGGCTTCGACCCACTCGCCGAACTCCTTTCGCATGGCGTCTACTCGATCTTAAATTCGCTACCATATTGTAGCAGCTCCTCCCTCTTGAGGTTGTATATCCATGTCCTAACCATTTTGAAATTCTTTGTTCTATTTATTCGCAAAAACCCTGCAAGTTGGGCGCCAGTTGTAACGATCCTTTAGGCCGGGCTAACTCGGTCGGCGATGTTAGGCTCGTGCAACGAATTTATAGTTGCAGTCCGTTGCGAATAAATAAAAACTCAGATCGATTTCGTTTTAATGGGTTTTATTGTGCGACTCCTGGCCGACTCTTTAACTATAAATCTTAATATAAGGATAAGCTTTGACGTCGTCCTTCGGGATCCCTCTCTGGGCTTCCACGGCTTCTCTCGTCTCCCGATCTTCGATGCACAGATCCTGTGGCAGCGAGGATTGCCGAATGTCCTGCCAGAGCAAGGACTGATGAGTGGATCCTGCGGCAGCAAGGATTGCTGAATGTCCTGCCAGAACAAGGACTGATGGGAGGATCCTGCGGCAGCGAGGATTGCCGAATGTCCTGCCAGAGCAAGGACTGATGAGGGATCCTGCCGCAGCGAGGATTGCCGAATGTCTTGCCAGAGCAAGGACTGCTGAGTGGATCTTGCGGCAGCAAGGATTGCTGAATGTCCTGCAAGAACAAGGACTGATGAGGGGATCCTGCGGCAGCGAGGATTGCCGAATGTCCTGCCAGAGCAAGGACTGCTGAGTGGATCCTGCGGCAGCAAGGATTGCTGAATGTCCTGCAAGAACAAGGACTGATGAGGGGATCCTGCGGCAGCGAGGATTGCCGAATGTCCTGCCAGAGCAAGGACTGCTGAGTGGATCCTGCGGCAGCAAGGATTGCTGAATGTCCTGCCAGAACAAGGACTGATGGGAGGATCCTGCGGCAGCGAGGATTGCCGAATGTCCTGCCAGAGCAAGGTCTGATGAGGGATCCTGCCGCAGCGAGGGTTGCCGAATGTCCTGCCAGAGCAAGGACTGCTGAGTGGATCCTGCGGCAGCAAGGTTGGCTGAATGTCCTGCCAGAACAAGGACTGCTGAGTGGATCCTGCGGCAGCAAGGTTGGCTGAATGTCCTGCCAGAACAAGGACTGATGGGAGGATCCTGCGGCAGCGAGGATTGCCGAATGTCCTGCCAGAGCAAGGACTGATGAGGGATCCTGCCGCAGCGAGGATTGCCGAATGTCCTGCCAGAGCAAGGACTGCTGAGTGGATCCTGCGGCAGCAAGGTTGGCTGAATGTCCTGCCAGAACAAGGACTGATGGGGGGATCCTGCGGCAGCGAGGATTGCCGAATGCCCAGCCAGAGCAAGGACTGATGAGGGATACTGCGGCAGCAAGGATTGCTGAATGTCCTGCCAGAACAAGGACTGATGAGGGGATCCTGCGGCAGCGAGGATTGCCGAATGTCCTGCCAGAGCAAGGACTGCTGAGTGGATCCTGCGGCAGCAAGGATTGCTGAATGTCCTGCCAGAACAAGGACTGATGGGAGGATCCTGCGGCAGCGAGGATTGCCGAATGTCCTGCCAGAGCAAGGTCTGATGAGGGATCCTGCCGCAGCGAGGATTGCCGAATGTCCTGCCAGAGCAAGGACTGCTGAGTGGATCCTGCGGCAGCAAGGGTGGCTGAATGTCCTGCCAGAACAAGGACTGATGGGGGATCCTGCGGCAGCGAGGATAGCTGAATGTCCTGCCAGAGCAAGGACTGATGAAGGGATCCTGCGGCAGCGAGGATTACTGAATGCCCTGCCAGAGCAAGGACTGATTAAGGGATCCTGCGGCAGCGAGGATTGCTGAATGTCCTGCCAGAGCAAGGACTGATGACGGGATCCTGAGGCAGCGAGGATTGCTGAATGTCCTGCCAGAGCAAGGACTGATGACGGGATCCTGCGGCAGCGAGGATTGCTGAATGTACTGCCAGAGCAAGGACTGCTGAGTGGATCCTGCGGCAGCAAGGGTGGCTGAATGTCCTGCCAGAACAAGGACTGATGGGGGGATCCTGCGGCAGCGAGGATTGCCGAATGCCCAGCCAGAGCAAGGACTGATGGGAGGATCCTGCGGCAGCGAGGATTGCCGAATGTCCTGCCAGGGCAAGGACTGATGACGGGATCCTGCGGCAGCGAGGATTGCTGAATGTCCTGCCAGAGCAAGGACTGATGAAGGGATCCTGCGGCAGCAAGGATTGATGGATGTCCTGCGGGAGCAATGACTGAGGACTTGAAGATTCTTACCCGATGTGTACTAGCGCGATTCTCAAACTCAACTAAACTCCTGAGTCAGCGATTGCATGCGCTTTTATAGGTTCGAGTTGTAGGATTAACGGCACATGCGCTCCCTGCTCACTCAACGACGCTCGTTTCGCTTCTCGTCCAGTTAACGGTTAATCTGTGTAAACTGTATTTACCCGTTCCAATTTGCCCATGGGCGTAGCTGCCTGCAATTGTTGTGGGGAACACATATTGTTCTTCACAATTTTTAGAACTGGATTAAATACTCGGACTTCGGTTTCACAACACCTATACGGACAAACTGCTGGCAAGGATTTGGTGGACACATGTTGTCATCCACCTCTACGACGCCCTCCCTACCTATAGTCGGCTTTCGATATTTTATGCCGACTCCCTAATCCACACTTCACCCAACGTACCGCATACCCATCTCACCCGAATAAATAAATTAATGAATCATTTTCTTAAACGTTATAGTATTTAATTATTAATAATAATTTTCCCTAACATTTTACATAATGTATTTTATTTACATTTATTCGATAGTTTTTCGCCTACCCAATACTAACCAACTATCGCACGACACCTATCAAAATCGAACTTTCTGGCAGCCCTGCGCGAAAAACGTAAACAAAACGAGCTGCTAGCCAATAAATACAAATAAATAATTAAGTGTAGTGTATAGGTACAATTTATGTCTGGTAAGTACACGTGCAGTCCATGGCCGTGCCTATATACATGTAAATTTTTTAGGTGACTGCGAGATGTCGAGAGAAGCTGCAGCAGGCTGCCGCTGCCTGGAGGCCGTGGCTGAGGGAAATGGCTGTGGCACTTGACGCGCCTATGGCGTGAAGCTGCGCCAAGTTGAACCAGCAGGAACGGACTCACTCGTGCTCCTTGTTGTGCGATCCGTCTGTGCAGCTGTGCCTCGGTGTTGTCCAGTAGATTGCTTCAACAGCCGCGTCTCGCCTGTCCGGATCCTCCGCCGTGTGTTGTGTGCCGTGTAGTCTCTGGAGCCCTCCGCTGTGTGCCGCCGGCCACGTATATGCGCGTTCGTGCATAGCTGCTGTGGAGTCGCGTTTGTGTAAGTATTAAATGTTTCTTCCGATGACGTCTTTTATATTAATTGTATTTTTATTTATGCAGATTTTTGCTGCTGCCAAACCCGCGTTATCTCCCGCACGAAAAAAAGTCTCCCTCCAACAGCAGCCACCACGCGATCCTCCTCAAATCCGACTGACTGCTTCATCCTCCCTCTAACCTCATAAACTCCTCTCATCTCCTCATCTCCTATTTCCTATTATCCGCTTTAAAATGTTCTGGTCGACGCTGATTGGCCAAGCTGTTGCTATATGATTTGCCTGTGGCCAATAGGTGGCGTTAGTAACAGCTGGTGTCTATCGATATTTCAGAGCCGACCATAACAACTCGCTTATTCAAATATCGATACATGTGTTGCAAAATTCTATCGATTATCTTATTTTAATTTTAAATAATTATTACGATCTTTACATTCGGCCGACCTGACAATATAATCGACCACGATTTACATACAAGCGAATAGTACTAAGTTTACACTAGAAACCCAAGGCTTAAGCCGTGTGGGCTCTAAGACATTACAAAATGGTAATTGGGTCATTTGACAATTATCTACATCCGTAATCTCGTAACGATCATTTTCAAACACACGACTGACTTTATATGGACCACGATATTTTGGCGCAAACTTTTTATTAATACCTGCGGTTGTATCCACATTACGAATTGCAACGTTATCACCTTCTTTATATTTTAACGGAGCTCTATGATTTTGCCTATGTATGTCCTCGTTTCTTACTTGCGACTGAACTATATTTTCTCCTTCTGTTTGTCTCATAGATTCCAAATCTCGCTATCTGTTCATAAATGAACATACTTTTTGATCACCCCTCGGAATGCGCCACGACATGTGCAACGCTCAAGTGACACAAAAGGGTCACGACGGCATAAAATTACCACACGGGTCGAAATCTCAGTTCTCAGCAATACTAAAGATCGAATTGACATAAGCGAGCCTGCATGTATTTGGGGGTAGATAAGAACATAGAGCACAATGAGTAAAGAAATGTAGAGCAGATTAGAATGTGGAGCACAGGGGGTCAAATAGCTAATACATAAGACAAGATCAGACTAGACAATGAGTAAAAGAGAACCAAACATAATGTAAGACAACTGTCGACTCTATCTAATAATTACATAAGACAATACAATAAGTAGGAAGAAGTTAGAAATATATGAATACTATATCTAACTCTGTCTATTAGTACATAAGAAAACCTTTAAAAACGCATACAACTTAATAAACGAGGTCAGTTCATAATTATAACTCGAGAGTGTTTTACTTAGGGATTGGCCTGCGTGCAGAAACATTGAGATCTGAGTCAGCAAGTAACTTTGCGACAAGACTTAATACATTTGCATGCATTTGGTCCTTCGAGCAATTTAGCTCTGTGACTGCCAACTGTAGCAGATACTTTAATCGGTATCGCACAGACAAGTCCATTGATAGCACCTGTCGTGCATCGTGGCAAAGTTAGGGATAATAAAAACTAAAAATAAAAATATCCTGTGTCTACGAGTGACTGCAGCGTGGGATTGGACGAACGGCGGTGGAGCAACAAAAACAAGCGGCGCTGGAATTTGAGCGGCGAGGGAGTCAACAACGAAGCGTTAAAAGAGCGGCGCGGGATCGGAGTTGACGAAATTTTTTTAAACGGCAAGGATCAGCGACTGGACGACGCAGAAAAAGTGCTGCGCGGAATCAGTGCTGATCAACAAAAATTAGCGACGTGGGAATCGACTGAACTGGACGACGCAGAAAAAGTGCTGCGCGGGATCAGGGTCAGAAACCCAAGGTAAACGGCGCAACAACTTAGCGACGTGGGATTCGACTCAACTGGACGACGCAGGAAAAGTGCTGCTCGGGTCAGGGTCAGAAACCCAAGGTAAACGGCGCATCAATTAAAAAAAAAAACAAAAAAAATACGGTGAAAATCAGCGACTGGACGACGCAGGAAAAGTGCGCGGATCAGAGCTGATAACCAAAAAAGAAAGCGACTTGGGAATCGACTGAACTGGACGACGCAGGAAAAGTGCTGCGCGGGATCAGGGTCAGAAACCCAAGGTAAACGGCGCATATTAACAAAAAAAAATACGGTGAAAATCAGCAACCGGACGACGCAGACAATGTGCTGCGCGGGATCAGAGCTGATAACCAAAAAGTAAGCGACGTGGGAACAGCTACTGGACGAAGCAGTAAGGAGCTGCTCGGAATCAGAGTTGGGAGCCCAGGATAAACGGCGCAACAAAAAAAAAAAAAAGAAGCGCTACGCTGGAAAGTGGTAAACGGAACCCACAGCAGCGCAACATTGTCACGTGCGGCGACACGAGAGACAGTAAAAACAACCCTCAAGTGGTTCGGCGAAACTACAGAGGAAAACAAATAGAAACAGGAGTTTCTAAAAATAAAACTAAAAGCAACAACTAGATTGTAACAACATCTGGACGTTGAACATTCAGCAATTGGACGACGCAAGGAAAGATCTGCGGGGGTCAAATTTGACAAAATGGTTTACACACTTGAGCAGCTCAATGCAGTGGATGCTAGTCAATGTGCCATATACGCGCAATTGCAAAGCTGGGGCGAAGAAATAATAGAGGACGACTACCCAAGTTTGGATTGGGCAGTAAAAGTTCAAGAGCAATGGGAATTGTTCAAGAAACAACATCAAATTCTTCAGAAAAATACACATGTATTCTTTTGGGGAAGCGATTATTTAATGAATGGATCCTTCGAACGAGCTTAAGCTATAAAAAATAAATTAATGTCTGAATTAAATAGGAAAATCATCAGAAACGCACTTAACACAGAAAAAAATGAGAGTCGGATAAAAGAATTTAACAGCGCAATATTTGACTTGGAAAAAACATTGAATCGTGCCGGACAAGACCCGTTACAAAATCAAAACGATCAAGACGAGCTTAAAGAAGACTTCGAATGGTTAACAGAAGCCTTCGATAAACTGAAATCCTATGGGCAAGCAACGCCATCGATACAAATTCGCTACGAAGAGCTCAACCAAGAAAAAATGCAGATGGAAAGTTTTCTGAAATTAGAAAAAAGTTTACCGAAAGGTAGTAAGCTAAAGATACAACACATCCAAATTTTGAAAAAGTATCCGGAGACACAAACACATGGGGAATTGGATAAAAATGAAGAAGAGCAAAAAGAAGAGATACCTGAAGAACCAGAGACAAGGGAGGAGAAAACAGAACAACACACACAGTCAAAGGAGAAATCCAGCAAGGAAGACAAAGTGCAACCTGTTTCCCATGCCGTACAAAAAAGTTCAGAAGATCAGGTGCATCAGCAACAGGAAAAAGATGACATGCAGGAGCAGAAGATGGACGAGCAAGAGCATGCCGAAAATGATACGAACGACGGCAATCACCAAGCCGTTGCGGAAGCCAAGAAAACCGTATCGCAAGAGGATCGAGAGAATGAAAACCAAACTCTGGAGAGGCGAAAACAAGGACGCAACAATGAGGAACGCATGCTACATAAAGCAGAACGAAACAAACTAAAACCGCTAAAAAAGATCGATCAACTTAAGGACTCCAAGCCCAATAAAAGCGTACAACAGGAGCAAGCGGAACAAGAAACAGAGGCCGAGAAGGAGCCACAAAGCAGAGAGAAAACCACTTTGGACAATGTCACAGAGAAGCAATCGACGCAAACAAAGCACCAAAAGGAAGAGGTGCAAAAGGAAAGGATAGAATGTCATTTTATCCCGCCGGCAAGTCCTCACTTCGGAGGAATTGAAGACAACACACTCAAATACGTGGACATGCTAGCACAAATTGAAGATATAATGAACTATCGACCATTATATACGATGGACAATAGCAAGGAATTCGATGACGTTCCGATGCTGAAGATGACCGAAAGTCAAATCAATAAGAAAATCTGGTTAACGGATCGTTGGAAATTACTATCCAATGTGAAAACACACTTTTGGCAAAAATGGAAAGACTTAGTTGAAACGGTAAAAAGAGTCACAAAAGTTAGAAGTCGAATAAATAGTACGAATGCAAAACGAGAGAAGAAGTCCGACAAAATGACCACTCGGACGAGTAGAAGAAACCCACCCTGGAATGGACCTGCCGAGGTCAACACAGTCAAGTGCTACAAATATCAGCACAAGGCATCTTGCAGCAACAAGAAGGATGCACTGCCCGTCAAGACAAGCACTTACTAACGGTATCCCAAGTAATTACAACAGCGGATGACATTCAATATCAAGCAGCACCATTAATTAAGCTAGCAAATAATATTCCGGTTAACAAAATAAAACCCATTACAAATAAGCTATAAATAATACAGAAGAAATCAATAATATTAAGGAATTATTAGAAGAACAACAACTTGATAACTTTAGGTTGAGAAATATTGAATTTTACCATGTATCAGTACACACCTCTGAAACACTAATAATTATTGTAATGATAGCGGTACGTACAATGTATATAATAAGGAAATGTAAAACAGAAAATTAATGTAGAGTTTGGATCACCACCAATAACAACAACTTAAGCATGGCCCCCGGCAAAATGTTCATAAATGAACATACTTTTTGATCACCCCTCGGAATGCGCCACGACATGTGCAACGCTCAAGTGACACAAAAGGGTCACGACGGCATAAAATTACCACACGGGTCGAAATCTCAGTTCTCAGCAATACTAAAGATCGAATTGACATAAGCGAGCCTGCATGTATGTGGGGGTAGATAAGAACATAGAGCACAATGAGTAAAGAAATGTAGAGCAGATTAGAATGTGGAGCACAGGGGGTCAAATAGCTAATACATAAGACAAGATCAGACTAGACAATGAGTAAAAGAGAACCAAACATAATGTAAGACAACTGTCGACTCTATCTAATAATTACATAAGACAATACAATAAGTAGGAAGAAGTCAGAAATATATGAATACTATATCTAACTCTGTCTATTAGTACATAAGAAAACCTTTAAAAACGCATACAACTTAATAAACGAGGTCAGTTCATAATTATAACTCGAGAGTGTTTTACTTAGGGATTGGCCTGCGTGCAGAAACATTGAGATCTGAGTCAGCAAGTAACTTTGCGACAAGACTTAATACATTTGCATGCATTTGGTCCTTCGAGCAATTTAGCTCTGTGACTGCCAACTGTAGCAGATACTTTAATCGGTATCGCACAGACAAGTCCATTGATAGCACCTGTCGTGCATCGTGCCAAAGTTAGGGATAATAAAAACTAAAAATAAAAATATCCTGTGTCTACGAGTGACTGCAGCGTGGGATTGGACGAACGGCGGTGGAGCAACAAAACAAGCTGCGCTAGAATTTGAGCGGCGAGGGAGTCAGCAACGAAGCGTTAAAAGAGCGACGCGGGACCGAAGCTGACGAAATTTTTAAAACGGCAAGGATCAGCGACTGGACGGCGCAGGAAAAGTGCTGCGCGGAATCAGTGCTGATCAACAAATCTAAGCGACGTGGGATTCGACTGAACTGGACGACGCAGGAAAAGTGCTGCGCGGGGTCAGGGTCAGAAACCCAAGACAAACGGCGCATCAATTTAAAAAAAAAAAATATACGGTGAAAATCGGCGACTGGACGACGCAGGAAAAGTGCGCGGATCAGAGCTGATCACCAAAAAAGAAAGCGACGTGGGAATCGACTGAACTGGACGACGCAGGAAAAGTGCTGCGCGGGGTCAGGGTCAGAAACCCAAGGTAAACGGCGCATATTAACAAAAAAAATACGGTGAAAATCAGCGACTGGACGACGCAGACAATGTGCTGCGCGGGATCAGAGCTGATAACCAAAAAGTAAGCGACGTGGGAACAGCTACTGGACGAAGCAGTAAGGAGCTGCTCGGAATCAGAGTTGGGAGCCCAGAATAAACGGCGCAACAAAAAAAAAAATAAAAATAGAAGCGCTACGCTGGAAAGTGGTAAACGGAACCCACAGCAGCGCAACATTGTCACGTGCGGCGACACGAGAGACAGTAAAAACAACCCTCAAAGTGGTTCGGCGAAACTACAGAGGAAAACAAATAGAAACAGGAGTTTCTAAAAATAAAACTAAAAGCAACAACTAGATTGTAACAACATCTGGACGTTGAAGAAGAAATCGACATGGGATTCCGCAATTGGAAGACGCAAGGAAAGATCTGCGCGGGTCAAATTTGACAACCCACAGCAGCGCAAAATTGTAACGTGCGGTGGGAAAAGTACAAAATGGTTTACACACCTGAGCAGCTCAATGCAGTGGATGCTAGTCAATGTGCCATATACGCGCAATTGCAAAGCTGGAGCGAAGAAATAATAGAGGACGACTGCCCAAGTTTGGTTTGGGCAACAAAAGTTCAAGAGCAATGGGAATTGTTCACGAAACAAAATCAAATTCTTCAGGAAAATACACATGTATTCTTTTGGGGAAGCGATTATTTAATGAATGGATCCTTCGACAGAGCTCAATCTATAAAAAATAAATTAATGTCTGAATTAAATAGGAAAATCATCAGAAACGCACTTAACAAAGAAAAAAATGAGAGTCGGATAAAAGAATTTAACAGCGCAATATTCGACTTGGAAAAAACATTGAATCGTGCCGGACAAGACCCGATACAAAATCAAAACGATCAAGACGAGCTTAAAGAAGACTTCGAATGGTTAACAGAAGCCTTCGATAAATTGAAATCCCATGGGCAAGCAACGCCATCGATACAAATTCGCTACGAAGAGCTCAACCAAGAAAAAATGCAGATGGAAAGTTTTCTGAAATTAGAAAAAAGTTTACCGAAAGGTAGTAAGCTAAAGATACAACACATCCAAATTTTGAAAAAGTATCCGGAGACACAAACACATGGGGAATTGGATAAAAATGAAGAAGAGCAAAAAGAAGAGATACCTGAAGAACCAGAGACAAGGGAGGAGAAAACAGAACAACACACACAATCAAAGGAGAAATCCATCAAGGAAGACAATGTGAAACCTGTTTCCCAAGTCGTACAAAAAAGTTCAGAAGATCAGGTGCATCAGCAACAGGAAAAAGATGACAAGCAGGAGCAGAAGATGGACGAGCAAGAGACAGACGAAGATATGGATAGCGTTGGACATGCCGAAAATGATACGAACGACGGCGATCACCAATGCGTTGCGGATCGAGAGAATGAAAACCAAACCCTGGAGAGGCGAAAACAAGGACTCAACAATGAGGAACGCATGCTACGTAAAGCAGAACGAAACAAACTAAAACCGCTAAAAAAGATCGATCAACTTAAGGGCTGCAAGCCCAATAAAAGCGTACAACAGGAGCAAGCGGAACAAGAAGCAGAGGCCGAGAAGGAGCCACAAAGCAGAGAGAAAACCACTCTGGACAATGTCACAGAGAAGCAATCGACGCAAACAAAGCACCAAAAGGAAGAGGTGCAAAAGGAAAGGATAGAATGTCATTTTATCCCGCCGGCAAGTCCTCACTTCGGAGGAATTGAAGACAACACACTCAAATACGTGGACATGCTAGCACAAATTGAAGATATAATGAACTATCGACCATTATATACGATGGACAATAGCAAGGATTTCGATGACGTTCCGATGCTGAAGATGACCGAAAGTCAAATCAATAAGAAAATCTGGTTAACGGATCGTTGGAAATTACTATCCAATGTGAAAACACACTTTTGGCAAAAATGGAAAGACTTAGTTGAAATGGCAAAAAGAGTCACAAAAGTTAGAAGTCGGAAAAATAGTACGAATGAAAAACGAGAATAGAAGTCCGACAAAATGACCACTCGGACGAGTAGAAGAAACCCACCCTGGAATGGACCTGCCGAGGTCAACACAGTCAAGTGCTTCAAATATCAGCACAAGGCATCTTGCAGCAACAAGAAGGATGCACTGCCCGTCAAGACAAGCACTTACTGACGGTATCCCAAGTAATTACAACAGCGGATGACATTCAACATCAAGTAGCACCATTAATTAAGCTAGCAAATAATATTCCGGTTAACAAAATAAAACTCATTACAAATAAGCTATACAAAATACAAAAGAAATCAATAATATTAAGAAATTATTAGAAGAACAAAAACTTGATAACTTTAGGTTGAGAAATATTGAATTTTACCATGTGTCAGTACACACCTCTGTAACACTAATAATTATTGTAATGATAGCGGTACGTACAATGTATATAATAAGGGAATTTAAAACAGAAAATTAATGTAAAGTTCGGATCACCACCAACAACCAATTAAGCATGGCCCCCGGCAAAATGTTCATAAATGAACATACTTTTTGATCACCCCTCGGAATGCGCCACGACATGTGCAACGCTCAAGTGACACAAAAGGGTCACGACGGCATAAAATTACCACACGGGTCGAAATCTCAGTTCTCAGCAATACTAAAGATCGAATTGACATAAGCGAGCCTGCATGTATTTGGGGGTAGATAAGAACATAGAGCACAATGAGTAAAGAAATGTAGAGCAGATTAGAATGTGGAGCACAGGGGGTCAAATAGCTAATACATAAGACAAGATCAGACTAGACAATGAGTAAAAGAGAACCAAACATAATGTAAGACAACTGTCGACTCTATCTAATAATTACATAAGACAATACAATAAGTAGGAAGAAGTCAGAAATATATGAATACTATATCTAACTCTGTCTATTAGTACATAAGAAAACCTTTAAAAACGCATACAACTTAATAAACGAGGTCAGTTCATAATTATAACTCGAGAGTGTTTTACTTAGGGATTGGCCTGCGTGCAGAAACATTGAGATCTGAGTCAGCAAGTAACTTTGCGACAAGACTTAATACATTTGCATGCACTAACTGTCTATCCTATGCTATCTATCCTACACTCTAAATATTTCGCCAACTCATCAACAATGAGTCCTTTCTGATCAACACCAAACAATAACATACTAGGGGTTTTCTTTGTGCTACTATGGACGGCATTGTTTATGGCATATTCTACCCTATACATAAGCTTATGTCAATCCGACTGAAGCAACGGTTCCGATAATTTTCCCAGCATGGGTGTTAGTACTCGGTTGACTCGTTCCACCTGCCCATTAGCTTGTGGCGTACCTGTTGCGACTTTAATATGCTCTATGTCTCGTTCTGTCAAAAAGCTACTAAACTCCAATGAAGTGAAACACGTGCCACGGTCCGATGTTATTTTTTTAGGGCGACTATAAAATTCACGAGTAGTTATACTATTCACAGGAAATAATTTAACGAATTTTGTAAATGCATCTACTCCAACTAATAAGTGCTTTCGTGATCGCTAGGTGATCGATATGAAGCGTATGAAACGGAACACAAGGTTTAGGAATGCTATGCAACGTCCTATTGTGAATAGTCTTAGGGACAGAATGCAATATACATGGCAAGCAATTTCTGATAATTGTCTCTACTTTACTACGCATAGAAGGGAACCAATAAAATTTTTTCAAACTATTAACACACTTTTGCAGCTCTTAAGACTGCAAAGGATGGCCTGCGTATGTATGACGGGGGCTATGAGCACCTGTCCGACAACTGCCATAGAAGTTCTAATAGAGCTCACGCCACTCCATATTTTTATCGAACTGCAACAGAGAGCGACTCTGCTAAGGATAGCACGAGACGGGGTAGGAGGCATCCTTAGTTACAGAGACGCAGAATTACTTTCAGGTGATCGCCCCCTACTATTACAGCCAAGGGACGAGATGACTGCCGAGCTTATGTTCGAGCAGAATTTCAAAGTGAACCTGAGCAGTAAGAAGGATTGGACAACACTTGACGAAGTCCATCCAATGGGTCAGCACACCATAAAATGGTACACCGATGGATCGCTTACAGACCAAGGAACTGGACTTGGAGTTGTAGGCCCTCGGATATCTTACCATGAATCTCTAGGAACATATACCAGCATCTTCCAGGCTGAGGTATGTGCAATAGGGAGGTGTGCTGACCTTAATCTCAAACGTAACTATCGGAATAGAGACATAGCCATTCTATCCGATAGTCAAGCAGCTCTCAACGCACTCAGCAAGGCGAAAATAACGTCTAAAGTAGTGCATGAGGTGCGAAAGAAGCTAAACCAACTTGGATCGCATAATAGGCTAACCCTAAGATGGATCCCAGGAAACAGGGATTTAGCAGGAAACGAAGCAGCTGACAGACTAGCCAGAATAGGTGCATGTAGGCCCCTAATAGGTCCTGAACCGTTTTGTGGAATCGGAATACACACAATCCGGGAATACGTACGAAAAGAGGAGAGGCGACTTCAACAGTCGCTGAATATCGGCAGAGCGACGCGGCGAAAATAATGTGCACAGCTCGGGTGTTGGATTTGGACTAATGGCCGAGGAGTTCGGCAGATTTATTGAAAACTCTAAAATTATCTTAATCTACTTATATCTATTAGAATAGTAACCTAAACAATCAATAGTTATCGTCTTCATACGACTGCAGATGGCGTCGTCTTCTTATCATCGCAGATGGTGTAAAGACTCCGTATCTGTTCGCAGACTTTATTTACTTAGGTCTACGGCCTATCAGCATTTCGAAGTGTGTGACAATAGTGAAACTATTTTAAGACAGGGCTAATCTGAGGCTCTAGTGGAAAATTTATGTTTTAGAATTATAAGATTAAACAGTCGCACTGGACAGAGACCACAGGTCTCAGACAAGCTAAATACCTACTAGGTAGCTATAACCCAGAGCGGTTTAAGCAAGTAATCGCATTGGGGAAGAATAGACTCAGAATACTCACCGGTCTATTGACAGGACACTGTAAACTGAGAAGTCACCTATCTAAGTTAGGAATTGTAAGCAGTGGAACCTGCCGGTTCTGCAATTTCGAGGAGGAATCCTCGATGCACATACTAGCAGAATGCACTGCTCTATGTAGACGAAGATGTAGTTTTCTAGGGAAACATGTCCTAGCGATGGAGGACTTAGCAGACCTCAACCCGGTAAAAATTCCAGACTTCGTACGAGAACTAGGGTTGATGGATGAGCTATAGGCTCAGAAGGGGGCACAATAGACCCAAAGGGTGAAGTTTTCCCCATTACAATAATAAAACACACTTTTCTGCTGCTAAATGTCCCAATTTTTCGTGAGATAATCGGATTAACTGAGCTTCCATATTAAGGGGAACATACAACAGTAAGTTATCCTTTTCATCTATTTTATACACAACACCATCTACTAATTCAAAACCTAGAACTTCCGCATTCTCCAACAAATCATGGGTTCTCACAATATCTGGATCTCTCATCTGATCGGTTTGTAGCAATAAGTCAATATCCTCCTTTGTTACGTCCACTACGCCTACGATAGGAAAGGATTTCAATAAGGATTCTTCTAAGAACTCGAACTTTTCACTATGCTTACCCTCTCCCCAGGCTTTTTTACTATCGTCTACGTACTCTTTACTAGGATCTTCTCTATCCTGATCTCTATGGACTTCCATTTTTACATCCCTACATTCATTCTTATGATTAACACTACGATTGCCCATATGATCAACACTACGGTTCTCACTACGGTCATCGCTATGGTTGCTCATGTGATCATCTCTATGGATCTCACTATGGTTACTCCTATTATCATCTCTACGGATCTCACTATGGTTGCTCCTATTAACGCCACTATGGATGCTCCTAAGATCATCTCTATGGTTGCTCCTAAGATCATCTCTATGGTTGCTCCTAAGATCATCTCTATGGTTGCTCGTAAGATCATCTCTACGGTTCTCACTAGGGTTAACACTACTCTCAATATCTACTAAATCTAATTGCCTACTCAATGCATCAACGTGAGACATATTATTCCCGGGTCTATGTTCGATACGGTAATCATAATTCTCTAATTCCAAAGACCAACGAGCAATTTTCGGATCAATAGCTTTTCGACTAAGAGTTTGCACCAAGGAGTTGCTATCGATAACAATCTTAAAGGCTATATGCTCTAAATAAACTCTAAAACGGCGCAAAGCATAAATGATTGGAAGAGTCTCAAGCTCAAAGCTGTGATATCTAGACTCAGCAGCTGTTGTCTTGCCAGAATAAAATGCTACAGGATGCATTTTCCCATTGTCTTGACGTTGCATTAATATAGCACCAAAACCATGTGCACTTGCATCAGTGTGCAACTCGGTTTCCCTTTTGGGACTGAATATTGCCAATACTAGAGGATTTGCCAATGCCAACTTAAGAGTATTAAACGCCTCTGCTTGCTCTTTGTTAAGAGGAAAAGGACCACCGTTTTTTAACAATTGCGTCAACGGTCTTGCTATGCTGGCAAACGAAAAAACAAAATAACGGAAGTACGAGAAAAATCCCAAACATGAATGCAAACTCTTAAGGTTATGTGGGATTGGATACTGTCTTAAGACCTCTAAATGGGAATCATTCGGTGATATTGACCCTATAACCCAAGAACTCACATTCTCTCTCTAAGAATTTGCACTTCTTAAGATTGATTTCTAAATTATACTCGCTAATTCTGTCCATCGATTTCCCAAAATAACAAAGTGTTCGCTTACAGTTTTTGTTGCCACGACGATGTCATCCATATATGCAACAATTTTCTTAGCTCTTATAAGATCCTTAAATACATCAAACATAAATCTCTGGAAAATAGCTGGTCCGTTCCTAAGGCCAAATGGCATCCGTAGGTACTCGAACTGACCATGAGGGGTCACAAAGGATGTGTATTGAATGGATTTTCCTTCTACAGCTATTTGGTGAAAACCCTGTTTGAGATCAATAACTGAAAAACACTGCTCGAAACAATCCTCTATAAGGGGTAATGGAAAATTGTCACGAACAGTAAGTTTGTTAAGGCCTCTATAATTTATTTATTTATTAATTTATTTATTTATTTATTAAAAGCAAACATTGCTGCCTCTAGATTACAATACAAATATACATTATAATTACAATAGATAATAAAATAATTTAAGAAATTAAAAAGTAAAGAAAGCCTAAATGAACTTACAAGTTAAATCTTATAGCAATACCGACACGATGGGGGTATTTTATTTGCCAGTCCGGCGGGCTATGCCCCTATTCACAGCCAAGGTCTGTCAGAGGCGTTATTAGAGCCTACTTTTGGATAGGGAGAGTGAAGAGATAAAAGTAGAATAAATAAATAAGACTTAGTGTATAACTTAAAATTAAAGGAAGAGTAAGGATGAAACGTACAACCCTGAGGTTGGTTGCAAATTTCAAAGGAAATATAAAAAGATAGGATGTCGAAAAATAGTGTAATAGTGATCGAAAAAATAAAGAAGACTAAAATGAAGAAGTAGGAAAAGGATAAAAACAGAATTAAGGTGCAAGGCACACAATTAGAGTTGGCCAGAAGTAGACCTAAGATGACAGAGATTAAAAAAGTTTAATAGAAGACGGAGAGTGTTCCAAAGCGAACACATGAAAAAGTGAGTTATAGCAGGAACATAAAACACGAAATGGATTGTGCAATGCATAATCAGTGGTGAAAATAGGAACAGATAATGGAAGAAAGTTTCTAGTAGGTCTACACGGAATAGAGAAGTTAAGACGACTTAAAAGAAAAGAAGAATCTATGTCGCCATTAATTAGACTATGTATAAAAACTACACTAAGAATTTTTCTACGATCAGATAAGGAAGGAAGGTTTATAAGTAAAAGTCTACTGGAATAAGAGGGTAGGCGAAGCTTAGGGTCCCAATTTAAACTACGTAGAGCAAAGAAAAGACATTGCTTCTGGATCGACTCAATGTTCCTATATTGAGGGGACCAAATACACGAGCAATATTCTAGAACAGGACGTACAAGGGATACATAAAGGAGTTTGGTAGTGAAAGGATCGTTAAATTCTTTCGACCAACG
>JAWNPO010000230.1:0-24018 GCA_035047525.1 Drosophila quinaria | reverse complement strand
TATTGGTTCATGATAACCAATAATTTTGAACATCTTTCTTTCCAACTTAATTAACTGTCAACTGCCTATTTAGCTAACCCTTTCGCCTCCCATATGGTCTAGTGGCTAGGATATCTGGCTTTCACCCAGAAGGCCCGGGTTCGATTCCCGGTATGGGAAGATATGTATCTTTTAGTTTCTTAAACTTTTTAACAAATTTTCGAATTTATTTGAAACATTTCAATAAGTTTAAACTATTTAAAGCACTAATTTTATTTCTAATATACAAGTCTGGCTATCTTTTCATATGAATAACTCAAGTAATTAGTAAAATGAAACGATCGTTCTCATTTGTTTTTTTAAGTTGCACATTAAAATATATTTGTTGCATTAATCTAATCAAGTTTGCTGATGCTTAACACATTACACTTTTTGAACTGTCACTGCACATTTTTTCGCTTTTTCATAATTTATCAAAGAGTTTCTCTCTCTCTGTCAGCTTTAATTATGCTTATCATTTCTGTATCTGTGTGCACTCAAATTTTGATCAACTTACTTTCACTTAATACTATTGCAATTTCTATTGCAATGTTCAGAACTGTCTTCAACAGTTAATTATTAAATATCTACTCAAATCCGTATGTTAATTTTACTTTGTTATATTCAATGCTCTGCAATGAAGCTATAAATAGACATTTCCAACTATTATTATGCAAAAAAATTTATTTAAAAATAAATATTTTACAACATCAGTTTTATAACGGAGGAATTTCAAATTCAAAGTTCATTAGTGAAGCTTACAATTGTGGCGCAAGCTTCAACTTCGGCTTCAACTTCAACTCCAGCTTCATTTTAAAGTTTTCATAATCAGCTGGTAAATGACATTAGATGTCCAAATAACTGCGGGCTCATTTTGTTGTTGTAGTTGCAGTGACTAATGCAATTTGTAAGCTTATGAAATTAAAACCAAAATATTGTCAAGTCCCCCAATAACACAAACACTATTTTTTTTTTGTTTTCCATTTGCAGCGTTCACACGTTCAGGCCAACAACACCTTGAGAATTTCCCGTATTTCTCCTTAGCATAAATGCGTGTCAAGAAAACTAACCAAAAAGCTCAAGCACAATATATATATATATATACAATTATACATTTAATATATTCATTTAAATGTTGAGAGCATCAAAAGTGATTGCTGCATAATTTGTGGGTCTTCTCATTTTTGCTTAACTGGGTCAAAAGCCAGCTGACACTGCTTGAATTGATGGCAAATTCTTAAAGCATTTCTTAATAAAATGCAAATAGCAAAATTTACGCACATTTTTCAAAAAAACACATTAGAAATTCTTAACATAAAATAAAAAGAAATAAGCAACAACAAAGCTGAGAAAGTTGCCGCCTGCCCAAAATGAGTTTGTCGCTTAAGTCTTTTGTTTGCGCTTGTTCGTTTTGTTGTTGTTTTTTGGTCAACGCCAAAAAAATTCAGCATTTTATTGTTTATGGCTGTGCATGTGAGTGTGTGTGTGTGTGTGTGTGAGTGGCTTGTTATTATTGTTGTCGTTTATATTGATTTCTTTAAAAGAATGTTTTGAACTTTTTGGTGTGCCAACCTTTTATTTTGTTGCCCTTTTTGCTGATTATTTTTGAATACCCTGTAAATATGCAATAAGGATAAATTGCAGCAGAAGTTGACAACTCCGACAGGGTATTGCCTAGTCTAGCCCTTCCTCTGCTGCTCACCAATTGCTTGTTTATATATTTTTCTTGGTTTTTGGGTCATTGAGGATCAGATTCCGCATCAACTTGAATGTTTTGCTAATTTCAATTTCTTGTTAACTTGTCAAGTATTCAACATGTTCAGATTTCATTATTCGCAACAAAATATGATCGTAAGCAATGAGAGTGGCAGGCAATTACACTGGAAATATGACACTTCTTTTACTTTCGTTTTGAAATCTAATAATTTATTTTAAATTTCAAAAAAAAAAATATATATAATTTAAAAATATCACTTCAAGCTCCTTTGCATCTTATCTTAAAAATGATTGATTTATTAAGTGTTTTAAATGAAGGTTGTGCAACATTTGGACAACATAATTACTCCACGCGGGATTTTTTGTTAAACTTTTCAACACTGCAGTGTCGATTAACACAACCATCGAATATCCAGTAAAATCTGGAGTTTACCAGCTGACTGCATACAGGTTGTTGCAGCTGTTTTTTCTCGTTGCTTGTTGTTGTTGTTGTTTATGTTTTCTGCAAAGTATTTGCCATCATCAATCTGTCGTATTACATGAATTGCATAATCCTGGTTTACCCACCGCAAATTGCACGCCTTTAGTTTTGTATGCGCAGCCTCGTTTTCATTTTCTTTTTTGTTGCTTCTTAAACAATTTATTTTATATAAGTAATTTATTAATATGCACAAATCCAACAGCAGCGCAAATTGATTGCAACGCCGAAATCACAAATACAAATACTTAATTCAACAAGTTTTCCTTTTTGCCAAATCACAATATCAACAACTTTCACTTTTTGGCCAGACTTTATATGTGGCCCAAAAGACATACCGACGCATAAAGCCATAAATGCCAAAAATCTTGCGAAAAAATATATTAATTAATATTTAAATATGAATGTTTTTGCTAATACCAAATTCCCCAAAACATAATCATCATCAAAAAAACAAAAAAAAAAAACCCAAAAAAGTTGCTACTTATGTGTATCTCAAATCATTTGCCTTGTGGGTGGTTATAAATTTGGGTCAAGTCATTGAAGTAGAACACAAGCCATTTAGTGTTGACCTTAGTATGTGGGCGTGGCCTGTCTTTAAAGACAAACAATTTTATAATTTTGTTTTATTGTGATTTGTGATTGTCAACCCCAAAGCTGATTTACTTGTATTTCTTTTTGCCAACCGGCAGGCAAATAACCTTTGCGTATGTATTTCTTACAAATTGTTGCCACACATTTGTTTGCAATGAATCTTAATTAGTTTTGCCTCGAGGCTAACAAAAATTAACATTAAGCCGCACTTAAAACAAATAACTAAACACTGCTCTAATGATAGCCGGCACTTGTTTGGATTCTGTCTCTTAAAAAAAAAAGAACGACCAAAAATCCTAAAATCGAAATCACTTTCTACTTTTTCGGCGAGTTGAACCTCAAGTTGAATTTGTTGTTTTTGTCTGACGCATGCGCGACCATCGTTTGTATCTGGGTCACAAACACCAGCTTACGCACACTCACTCCACACACACACATACCACACTCATACACATTTATTTACACACACGTCAGCTCGCTCACTGTAACTGCTTTCAATTTGAATTCAGTTTTTATCTGCTCGATTTCAGATATGTTTTTTATTTGGCTTTGCATTAATTAGCAATTTATGGGCTAGTTTTAAAACGGTTTTATAAGACGCACTTCATCTCCTTTTTCTGCCTTATTTATTTGCATTCAATTTGTTGGTCTTTGGGTCAGTGGAACAGCTCACAACTGATTAGATCGTTAAATGCTGTTAAAAAGCCAATAAAGCTACTCATTTAATAAGACACAAAGCCGGACATTTCCGGTGATTGCATTAAAGATTTGATATATATCAAAGTAAATGCTTCAACTGTATAATTTGACACCGTTTTGAGTTATTTTTATGTGCTGTTTTTAGGTTTGCTAAAATTAAACTGTTCCTTAAAAATGTACTAATGGGAGTTGATGAATCTTGACATTCGTTAAAAATCAAAACTTTTCATGGTTGACTGACTAATAAATTTATCGATAAGCCCAGAAAGCAGTAAAAAATTAGCTAATGTACAAGAAAAATTAATAATTAAATTACTCTAATAAAAACTGTCTATTCTCGTTGCATTATTTAGACAAAAGTTCATAGTTTTGTCAGAAAAATTTCGATTTGAAGAACATTTTTCTTAAAAGGTGTCGAGAACTTTGATAGTAATAATGATTTTCTACAAATTCTACAATAATATAAAACATTTTTATTCCAAAAATTCTATCTACACTTGGAATTTGAGCCCAGTACAGTTGTGTTCAGAGAGTCAGCTCACAACAGGTAGTCCACATACCTTTTTTTTATTGGTAAGATGTTTGATTTCCACCCTCCTGATACAAAGATCTTTTCAGTAGTTTACCTTAAATATTCGTCAACAGGTAAGAATTGAGAGCGGCTGCAAACTGGTTTCAACTGGAAACTAAGAAATTGGATATGAAATGTGATTGCTGAAGAATCACTTTTACTAAAATTCATCAGTTTTCACAGCTATCAATTAACAACTTTCAGCACGCGACTTTAAATGATTTTAATAGTTTGCTAAACTTGGCAAATTGCCATAGCGATTAACAGAAAACTGTTGAATAAATACTAGCTTTAACAAAAAAAAATTATGGTGTTTGCTAAAGCGTTTAACACGAAAGCTGTTAGCAAATTGGCCGAGTCCAGTTCCAGTTCCAATTCCAGTGTCAAGTGGGCCTAAAGCAAATGACAAATCCATCAAGGTACCTAACTACCAAGTGTTTATAAGTGGCTGCCAAGTGAGATTTCAATTAGGGTCTGAGAGGGGGAGAGAGATAGAGAATTGTGTGATATGCCATTTGAAAGGAAAAGTGGCCAGCGAGACGTTCTAGAAAATCTCTTATGACCATAAAGCAGAGTGCTCTGAAGTGCCGTTAACTCTCAGTTATAATACCACATGTACATACGTATAAAAAACACTGCACATATAAATAAAATATATATGGCCCCAAGTTACATATGTGTGTATGCACTTTCTTTTTTTCTACAACATTTCTCGACGGCTTCAACTTGGCTTTCGGCTTGGCGTTTTTTCTCTCATTCTCCTTTTTCTTCTTCATTTTATATATTGTATTTCTTTCTTTTTACGTGTACGTATCTCTTTCTTTTTCTATTGGTCTGTCAATGCAAAGATTTATTAAGTCAATGCTGGAATATGCCTGAAAAACGCCATCATAATTGCTCATTTTCCAACGGAAAGTGAACTTATAGTAAGAGTAAAAGTCGGTGTGATAAGCCTAATTAACATTAAGTCCACATGTCCAAAGAAAGTGCAAGTTGTTGTTGTGGTTTTTGCTCTGAGTGGTGATAGTGATAGTTGGTAATGGAGATGAAGATTTATATGCTTGACATACCACTAAAAGCAGTCATAAGCTAAATAATTACCATATGTTACTGAAGAAAATAAGTTTTCTAAAATTTTCTTAAATTTGTAAGTTGATTTTTTATTTTCGTAAGCGTATTTTCCTTCTCCTTTAAATAGTTATCACCCTATGAAGGTTTGTCTTTATCAGTATTCTGTAATACAACCAAAAAAAAGCTTTCTATACTTTTTTTCTAAAATGTCTATATTTAGTTGTAAACTTATAGACTTTCACATTCTGTCCTAATTATATTATTCATTTCCTAGAAACCATTTTTTTTTTTCATAGATTTTCGAATTTTATTAAGAAGTTTGAATATCTTTTCCTATTAAACTAAATTCATATAAATTTTAGTTGAGACGCAACTGTACCTAAATAATTGCATTAAACGTTAACTAAACGTACACTTGGTCTTTTCCCGTTTCGATTTCGAAATTGCTTTCGGCCTTGAACATAATTGAATTCCCCCAAAAAAAATGAATACAAAACTTGACCCAAACGAACCGGTTTCGGCAATTTCACTTGAACTTTCATTAACTTTGACGGACTGGAGCTGTAAACTCCTTTTTGTGTTATATGTTCAATAGGTGCGGGTCCGAGGGAAGTCACAAATATTTTCACATTACATAGTCCAAGAGACCAAACCGGATCACAATGATTATTGTATATTTTTTTCCTTAATTTTTTTATGTTTTGTCGAGCAAAGTTTCGCGTGTGTGTGCAGTTAATGACGTTCATTTGGTGGACCGATAACTGATTGGATTTTTTGGGGTCGTTGGCGGGGTGTGTGTGAGCCAAGTTTATGTAATCACTTCGGGTCGTATGTTCAAAATGCAAACTTATAAGATGTGTGTGTGTGTGTGTTCGACTATTGGCCAATGTTTGCTATTGATATTTGGACTTGTTGCTATTGTTGTTGTTGCTGTGTCAAAACTTTTTCCGCTTCATTTTTAATGCCAATTTGTATTTGAATCTCAGTCTCAGGTGTTGGCTTTGTCAATGTCCACACACAACAGCTGCCCCTCTGGTAATTGTATCTCTGCTCCAATTTGATAGCATTCATTTAACTGTCAACGTTTTTGAGTTGCCAGAGAAAACCGTTGGCAGAGTTGCTCTTGCTCCACTTGGACACCAAATTAAAGTATTCAATTAAACTAGTTTCGCTTAAAACAAATTTAATTATTTGCCAAGGTGCAAATTGGCTTAAATCTCTCTGTTTATTTTTGTGTTTATTCCGCAGTAAAATCTTGAGCTGATGAGCGCCAAAATAAAATCAACAAATTAGTAATAATTGACCAAAAATTGCTCCCTAAATTGGCCATTAAATTGTTGTAAATTGGTTGAGACACGTGATAATGTCTAGAATTCTATTAAAATATTTCTATATTGTTGAAATTGCTTTAAGTCTATTTAAGAGTTTGTGAAACATTACTGATTATGTGATGTTTTTTGTCACCTTAATAAAACTGTCTAAATAAATAAATTTTTGTCGGATTTATCATAGAGTTTTAAGGAGGGAAAAAGACTTGACTTTTGAAAAACGTTTTTTTTTCTTAAATGTTAGAATTTAATTGACAATATAAAAATAAATTATAGTAATTTAAATACATTTTTTTAATGTATACCTTTGCAAGTAAAAAGAACAAATTTCTGTTTGTTTTCTACAATAGTTTGATTTTCTTTTATTTTTTTGGGGATGTTTTATGACTTGCTCAACAAATTCCGATACGCATTAGATGCGATTCAACCCCTAAATGGACACCCCTAAGTACGAATATTACGCATTGCCTTAAATAATAAGTTTGACAAAAAATTAAGCTAATTTTTTCTAACTTACCTTGTAATTCTTGTGTAGTTCGTTCGTTTAATATCCAAATGAAAGTTGAACACCTATTTATTAATTTAATTTGTTCGTTTGGCCAAATTTGCAGTTAGCCTTTTATTATCTTTCGAAAGATATCAAATTGCACTTAAATCGTGTTTCGCATATGATAAAAATAATATATTAAAATTATTTATTTATCTACAATAATATGTAGGTAATTTTTTTTAAAGAAAAACACCAAGCACTCGCGCTTTCGTGTCCGTCATTTTTCAAAAATATCTTGTGTATATATTCGCACTTTAAAAGACCGTTATAAATTCGAGCACGCAATTTCGAATTTTTGAACTTGAATGTAGACGGAGCGACTGCTGCGACCGTTGGCTTTGAGACCGTCTCGCGGACTGACAAAAACTGAACTGTTGTTGAAATTGTTTCGGGTCTCAGACTTACAGCCTCAGTTTTGCGCTCTTTCGCTCTCTTTCATGATGTATGTTATGAAGCGCGTCCGCTCTCTTTGCCGCTCAATGCGCTCTTGGCAAACTGTAGCTCACCTGTTGCACCAACTGCTTTCTCTCTCTCGGGCTCGCGCTCGCTCTCTTTGTCTTTTTTGTCTTTTCAGCTGTTGCATTTGCGCACCGGTTTGCGCCGGTTTACAATTTTTGGGAAATATCATTTTCCTATACCTGTTTTTCATCTACAGGTGTGCCTATTGTTGTTGTTGTGCCATACTCTCAAGCCTGAAGGTCGCATTTTCGCTCATTAATCGCCACTTCGCCACTTTCTTTAGCGGCAAATGCTGCGCCTGCGCTCTCTTACCAATTATCGGTGTCATGTGGGAAACGCTATATGCATACATATAAATCTATGTGTGTGTGTGTTTATTTGTGCGTTTACCTTACAGAGAGTTTCGACGGAATTTGGGACTCAGTTACCATAAATGATTGAAGAACTCAGTTCACTGGAATCTGTAGGAAATACCTTAATTGCATTACCTGTATGCGTATAATCCTTTCCCTGTTGATATCTTGCATCAAATGGGTTTGTGGAGTCAGTCATGGAACTTTAACTAGAGCACTACGAATTTAAAAATGCAGCTAGCACAGGAGCGGTTCAAACTACACGATGGTTTTGGGCGCTCAGCGAAAAGTTGTGTTTAAAAATACAACTTAAATTCATCAAATTTGCATTTAATTTGCAGTTAATAGTTGTATTGCAACCGAATTATTTGTTAAGTTTTAAGAGAGTTCTTTATTTGTAAAAATTATAGTAGTTAAGTTATCTTTTCTTTTATCAATTAACATATAATTTGTTTTTATCGTCCGAGTCGAATCTACTTTTATCTCAATAATGAAAAGCTTTCTTAAATGTACAATTATCCAATTCGTCAACAAGTCTCTTAAAAATTAGTGACTACTTGCAGTAATCTAATTCCTCATTGTTCATATCCAAAAATAGCACAAATTTGATAAATGTCAGGAACACAAAATGTTCTAGAAACAAAATATTTAACATAAATATGTGTGAGAAAAGTACTTGAGATATTTAAAAAATTTAAAAATTTTAGTTGCATAGAGAAAGAGCAAACGATATATGCGCAACATACATACATATGTATGTATGTACATACATACGTACACACACCGAGAGAAATGTTGAAGCGGAAATTTTAATAAAAATTATATACAATTTATTTCAAACACAAGAGAAAAACGCGCATGAGAATGTGGACTATATAGGCAGCGATCCGCTTTGGCGAGATGGTGATAGCGTATTCAGAATGTCAGATGAGCACGTTCAACTCGGCCGAGGATTGACGGCCCATCCAATTGAGTAGGTGTAGATGTAGGTGTAGGTGTAGATGTAGGTATATCTGTATCTGTATCTGTATCTGCGAGTACTGCGAATGCGATGCGATGCGAATCGCATAGTTGAATTTAATTCTGTGCAATCAGCGGCGTTTAACGACATTCTATATATACCTACAGATATATATACATATGCACATGGGTAAAAACATCGTAGCATTAACAAGGCGTTGATTGGATTTTGAATGAGACTGCGATTATCACACATCAGCAGCATAAACGCCGTAATACACTGAACTAAAAATAATACTTAAAAAAAGAACGCACATGTCAAAGAAATATTAGTAGTTTATCGTATTCCTTTTTTTAATTTACAATTCTTCTTGGTCTCAGTTTCTGTCTCACAACACATAATAATTTCAGTCTAGCCTTATTAATTAAATTAAATCACAAAATTTTTAACAGTGTTCAAAGAAAGAATTTAATTCAATAAATGATCATTTAATGTCGTTGTTGGACAAAGAGACAAGGCATTGGGTATCATTAACCATAGACATCATTTTTGGAATGTCTTTAATCGTAACAAATTTTAGTTCAAGTTCAAAAACCACGTGTCAAAAATGAATATACTCGAGATCAATTTAGGGCTTAATAGCATAAAGTGAGCAATGACAAATATAATAATAATGTGTGCATTTTATCTCTTGAAAGTGAAAATCCCTTGGAATAATCACATCCACAATACTTTGCACATGTTGCGCACACTTTTTGCTTGTTACGCGGAGCATTTAAATAAGATTTCTCTGCAACTGCCTGGCATTTTAACTTTGGTGACCAAAAGCAAACAAAAGTTGATAATTTTCCTAAAAACATTAAATGTTACAATTATCTAGAAACTTTTTTAATCTTATTACCCAATAGTTTATATCCTGGATTAATGCAGTCCTCAAAATCTGAGTCGGCTTTCTCATTGCCCTCAAGTTTCGCAATTAATAACTGGTCTCTGGGGGCTTTCATTAAATAACCCATTCCCGTTTTGTCCACCTCACAGTCTTGATCAATAATTGAGCTGCAGTCGACGCATTGATTTTGAGCTTTTCCCCCTGTAACATGGTTTGAATAAAATATTTGAGGTACTCCGGAAATTTACTTACAGCTAATCAAAAACCATAGAATATAAGAAAAAAGTATTGAATCCTGAGTATACATTGGCTTGTTTTGTATCTAGTAAAAAAAAAAAAAAAATGTTTTCAATTTGACTTTTCGATCTATGCATGTTTTAAATTAAAATAAAACTCTTAATAAATCATAGAGAGTAGAAATCGAATCATTCTTTGTAATAGTATGATTTTTAGATTTTAAATAATCAAATTTTTCCTGTAATCGTTATTAGAGTTTTTCAGAGGCATAAAACATTAAGGTACATAAACACATGGTCTAATTAAATTTCTTCAATCAATTAAAAATATACAATATAAAATGAATTATACAAAAAGAATATATATAATGCATATTTTGATAATATTTGTTGAATATGTATCTTGCCTTTAATGATCCACTTTGGACATTCTCACAACCGCATGTGAATGCAGATTTCCTACAGACATAACTCAATTTAGCGGGAGTATTTAACAAACCCGTTTTAGCGACCACCAAACATCCGCGTTTTTCCGACATGAAAACTATGTAAAACATTAAATTACCTGAAAATATATGACTAAATAATTAATATATTTTTAGCTGAAAAATGTGTAAAGTTTCAATGCTATAATTACCAGTTATTTTAAAGGTGTCATCCACACATTTTGCTATACTTGGATCAACTTCTTCGCCAACCCCAAGATGTTCAAGCTTGGAGTCATCTTCAGGCTTGGCTATAATAAAGCCACTTCTTTTGGGTATACAGTGTGGATCTATCCATTGCGAGCAGTTAGGACAATAATTTTCAGAAAGTCCATCTGTAAAAATAAATTAAAATTATAAATATTAATAAAGTATGGAATTTATAGCTTACTGTCAATTGAATTGAGTAGAAGCACTAAAAAAACAGCACTAAAAATTTGCATAATTCTGGTTAAAATCTAAAAAGAAGAATATTTGAGCTGAACTACATTGTTGAATGCCTGACAATAATTTAAAATGTGACTTTCAAAGCTAAGGAAATAAAAATTAAAATCAAATTTCAGAATAATATGTAAATATTTATTTCGTATTCATTTTATTCAATATAATGACATAATGGCTATGACTGCAAGTAAGACCTTTCCTAAACTAATATTTAAAGGACTCGAAGATCTTCTTGGCCATTGGCATTTACAATATCTGGCACAAATCTTACAGGCCGTATAATGCATATGATACTCGTTAACAACAACTTTTCTGGCCACAACCTTACAGCCCAACAAGGGTGACCAAAAACAAACAAATGTTTCCAATGTATCTGTAAAACATACAGTTAGTTAATATCATAAACCATGTGAAAATCTTTAAAAATTACCAGTTATTGTATAACCATCAAGAGTGCAATTAGTTAGAGACTCGTCAAGTACAATATCGTATTCGCTTTCATCATTAAACGGCGGTATCTTAACAACCAATTGTTTATCCCCTTTGGAATATTCAAAGGCACTCCAACCAGTACTTGTTATTTCACATCCTTCATTATATACGGAACAATTGACGCATTCATTTGATTGTCCAAAAACGTCTGCAAGTTGTTTTAAATGATTTATGTTAGTATAAAATATGTATTATATGTAACATATGCCCACTTACTGCATATGAACTGATATAATATAAAACTGGAGTATATTATTGAGGGTGTTGCTACATTTTTCATTTTATGAAGTTAATTGTGAGTTTTTTAGATCTTATTTTTAGAAAATTATGCTGCATACTTTGTTTTACTGCTAAGTTCAATTGAAATATACAAGTGATTTAAAATAAATGAAGGCAGTCCAAACAAAATAAGAAAAATCTGGATCTTAAAATTTTAGCCTAGTGTATAGCTCTTTAAAACCCCAACATAGGAAACGATTTTAAAATTCCTTTTTAGCCATTTTCAAAAGTTACTTAAATATGAAAACAGCAACTTAATTGTTTCATACAAAATTACAGAATATTTAAAACACGGTTGCCCCTTAAAAATATCTGATTGAGCCAAAATCAAACAAAAAATGAGCCAAATTGACAAAAAAAATGTTGTTTTCCAGTTCATGTTATTTTTTAATATATTTTTAAATAAAAAATATTTCGTTCAAAAACTCTTAAAGCAATAACACATATTTCCAAAGTATTTCACATTTTCATCCTAATGTAGTGATTATGTTATCAAAAAAAATATATATGTGTACTTCAACCGAAAGCTATACAAAATAGCTGATTCTGAACTGATGAAAAAAGAGCCAGATCGAAAAAATAAGTGCCATTGCTTTAACAGGAAAAAAAGAGCCAGTTTTGGCGCAAAAACGCCAATTGTGGCAACCGTGATTTAGAATCAGGGGGGAATTCCGAAAGGTACAAAGATCAATATTAACGACAGAAGCTGATAATGTATTGTACCTAATCTCAATATTCGTGTATTTTTGGAATCAACGAGAGTTGAGAGGGCTGGACCACCAAACGTGTCAAATAATAATATAATCAAATAGATAACAATAATGAGAGTTTACACGCACTGAGAGTTCATGGCGATAAGAAAGCACTGAAAGTAGGTAGATTTTCTGGATGCCAAATACCGAATTCAGATCTCAATGGTAATCAATTAGTAAGTAAAGACTGTAAATTAGCATTAGCGTTGATAGACTGTCTCGGGTTATCTTATCAGGCCCAGGCCCATCTCCAGTCTCAGTCTCAGTCCCATTGCTCAGCTTATGTCAAGGGCTATCTCTATATACTTATGTATGCCCTGAGCCGGCATTAATTAATCGGCAACGCGATTGTTCCCTATCACCGGCGACTGTTAATGTTGAGTATTGAGTCTCTCTGCTCATTAATCGATCGCATCTCAGACGTCCAGCAACGGTCCAGCTGATCGGACGCTCCTTCAAGTATTATTATGTTTCCGCTTCTGCAAAATTCCGTGTACATTGTCTGTCGCTGTTGCCTCTTGGAGCAGCCGCCATTTTGTCACAACATCTGCGATAATAAGCAACTCAATGACGACCTACTCGCCTTTGCACCCAATCTGCAAATCCTACCCGACGATGTCATATGCGATCCGTGTCTGCAGCGCCTTCACAATGCCCTCGAGTTCCGACAACGCTGTGAGCATTCGGAACGCATTCTTCGTGCCAGACACGAACAGGCCTTGGACGATGCTCTCGAATGCCTGGAACGTGAGGTCGGTTCCCTGGAAAAGGTCGAGACAGTACCCATTTTAACGCTAATGGAGCCTGTGGATTTTGGTAAGTCATTTGAGTTATGGTGTCGATATTTTCGGGATATTGGTGAATTTTATACGAAAATGAATCACTAAAGTTTCGTGATTTATAATAGATTTAATTTGAGCAAAAGTGCTAGAAATAGTTGAGATTAAAAATAATAATAGAAATACAAATATATACTAAAATTCAAAGTTGTCGCTTAAAATTTGCAAAAAATTTTGTTAAACAATTTACACATTTTCATACAATATTTTTGTGTTAATAAACAAAATTTTTAAATAAAAAAAATACGTAATAATTGAACTTAATTGTAATATTTAAAGTAATTACTTTTATTTTGTGAAGTACACTTACAAATTTTTCACAGCAATGTTTTTGTTTATTTTTTTTAAAAAAAATATATTCTAAATTCTTGAAAAATTACTAAAATGATCCAAGGTGTATTTATTAGTAAGGTAACGTCGTCCCATGTGGTGAGGGTCAGTTGTGGGGACGACGTCACCTTACTAATAAATACATCTTGATATGATCTACAGCAAAGTGGGCGATATATATTCATGCCTCTTTCTCTACGTTGAGTCGAATACTAATACAATTCACAATTTTTCTTACTTACAGGTACTTTAGATCTGTCGGATACGTTTGAGGGCAGCTATGAGACTTCGCTGTCAACGCCGGCTCTCTATGATGGTGGTACCTTAAATACGCCCGTACATTTACCCGCAACACTCGAGCAGCTTGAGGAGCATCTAAACAATCCACATGTGGATGCCACAGTCAATAATAAGCCAAAGCGCAGGCGTGTGGCAACTGCAACAACTCGTAGCAGGACACCGAAATCGTTGCGTTCCTGTCCGGAGTGTGAGAAGAAGTTTACGCGCAACTTTCAGTTGAAGTTGCACATGAATTCGGTGCATGGATTGGGCGATGGTCCGATGTATCGTTGCGACGAGTGCTCCAAAGTCTTTGCGTCGCGTCACAGCCTGCGATACCACGAGACCTCGTCACATTCCACAGTCCGCCCATTTGCCTGCGAGATATGCGATCGGCGATTCGTGCTACGCACCCAGTTGAGTTCGCATGCCCGGATGCATACGGGGCAGACAAAGCCGCGAATCTTTGACTGCAATGTCTGCGCGAAAACGTGGCCAACAATGTCGGATCTGCGCACACATATGCGCTCACATGACCCGGACATGTCCAAGCGGCCATACAAGTGCGATAAATGCGATAAGGCATTCTTTAGCCGTGGCCATCTCAGTTCACATCATTTGGTTCATACCGGCGAGAAGCCCTATGCCTGCAATTACTGTGTCAAATCGTATCAGAGTGTCGGTAATCTCAACAATCATATGGCACGACAGCATGCCAATATCCCGGAAGAGCAGTTGGAACTTTAACATCGTTGAGAGAACTGACAGGATATTTCACGGTATTAAGTTATTTGAAAAAACTTGTAAATTTCAAAGACAAATGAAAATATCGTTAACATTAATTAGCATTTTTTCCCAGCTGGAAGTATTAGTTATGACATCATATCAAAGGTGAAATTTTGTATAACCCCCGAATATATATATTGTCATTATAAAATTGAAACCACACATTTGAGTGCGACTTATCAGCACTCATTGGGGAATGTGGCAAATAAACAAACAATCTTAATGTGACAGTATAGGTAAATTTAATAAAAAAGTGCACAGTGAAAGCGGACTCAAAACTAAAATATATTATTATAATAAAAACATACCTTAATATGTTTTTAATTGATTTTTATTTTGAATTTAAATATTAACAAATATTTATAATAAAATGTATGTAAAAATAAGTAATATTATTTACTAAAAATTTAATATTTTATGTTATAAGCGTTATTAAATTGTTTGTAAATGTTTAAGTATATGAATAAAATAAATAAAATATTCATAGGCCCGTTTTTTTCAATGTCTAAATAAGGTGTTTAATAACTATTGAAAAGAAATTTTCACGTAAAATGTATAAAAAATAATGTAAAATTTGTTACTATATGTTAAATAAACTTTATGTGTGCATTGAAAAACCGCCCCTAATGTTTTTTTCGATTTTTTTTCAGGCTAGACCTTGAAAGTCGCACAAAATACACAAACATGCATAAGAAAACATAAGTACATAAATACTTTCTAAAGCACACGCTTTTTATAAATTCTTATAAAACAACGCTTATCGGTCTCTGAAGCATTCGTCTATATATGTATATTCTTATATATAGTAAGCGTATGTGTCTATAAAATGAATACATTAATTATTAAAAAATAAAAGTATATATTCTCTATAGCAAAAACGACAATTATAGGAACATCGTAAGGGAGAGAGAGCATTAAGAAAAAAGCGCAAGTATATTTTTCTTTCTAGCACATTCCAGTATAATTTCTTTTCATGCCCATTGATGCAAGTGCTTGAGAAGGGTATACTACACTAGACTGACTTCTTAAATATCGCAATATGTAAGTCTTATGATTGAGTGGACTTTTTTCTAAGTAAATCTCTGTTAGTAAAATGTATTTTAAGTATTATAAGATTTAGGAATAATACTATAATTTTAAATTAAATAAGACTATAATCACTAGCGTGTATTGCTGCCAACACTGATATTACTGTTGTCTACTCAAGAAGTTCTAAGAACTTATCAGCATGGAAAATACCCGAATAATTTATTATGCTAAATAACAAGCACTTAATTTTATTATAGGGTATTCCGTATAACGGCCATGCAACATTTAAGAGTGCAGATCTCTGTATTTGTTTTATGAACATACGGAATATACTACTATCAACGTCTTTAATCAAGCAAGTGCCCGTCTGTCTGACCGTAAAAACACATCGGATGAAATAAAGAGGAGGCACAACACCAACCACATACTAGGGCCAGTAAAGACAACAATTTAGATTTGTGGAAAGCACTTACTTCAATTACAAAATGACCACAACAACGAGATATGTCATAATTATGGACTTGACTTGACTGAGCCACAAAAAAAAAAGAGTGTTAATCCAATTAGCTTTGATTTAACACCGGGAAATGACCGACGCCTCCTGGCCTAGGTCAGCTTCAGATTCGTTTGGCTGGCAACCCACACAAAAAAAACTAAAACAATTGAGAGACGGGTAAGGGAGCTCTTTAAACTGAGTCACAATCTGTAAGCTGTAAATGAGACGTGATAACCTTGTCACCTTCCAGGGCACACAATAAAATGTAACCCGATGAGCATTTCTTTATTTATAATTAAATATATATACATATTTGCTTATTATATCCATCATACTACTGGCCAATTAGTCACACATCAAGACGTGTGGTAAATCATCAGCCCAGGCATTGACCCCACTCCCACTCCCTTAAATCTGCCTTTGTGTCTGGAAAATCATCCTGTCACGCATGCGTCTCTTTATGCTGCTTACGTGTTCTGGGTGTTGTCTTTGATCTCGAAATCTTGTTCTTAACCGAACATAAAGTTCATATTCCTTAGCTAAGCTAATTTGTAAAACATTGCGCTCTCTCAAATTAACCAAGATTTATTCAATAGCTGCATTAAAAAATCTAGAAAAACAGTCAATTTTAAATGGAAAATCGTACTCTTATCCAGTGGTTCACAAAATACCAAAGCCTGTAGGATAGGAGCTCGTAATTCTGCTGGCGTCGCAGCCGACGCACTTATAAAGAGAGAGATTATGTGTGTTCTATAAATAGCACGTTCGGTGGCTTGTTCTCTCACGACGCGTGTGTTCGGCTTTTGATTAGAGTTGTGTCGTTTCGTTCTGAAAAAGTTCAAATGAACGGGTCATTAAAATGAACGAATGAACTTATTCAGTCAATCATGAACTAAATCGGTCATTTCGCAGTTGGTCAATAATTTCTTTAAAAAATTTTTAAATTTCTTAGAGAAATACAATACATGGAGTTCCGCAATTGAATTCAATTTCTTCTTTATTTACATGTAACATTGTTTCAATTTTATATATTTTTAAGTTTTTAACAATGTGAGAGGTTACTTAAGCCCAAAATAAAAAAACCAATTCACTCTTCACATTTTCAATAAGCGATTGCATAAGTATAAAATAATCCGGAATATATTTGGCATTTTACGCATTTTACATTCCACTAACAAGAAACAGTTGTAGCCTATTCACATCGTTTATCGTTCATAAACAACTGACCAACTGATCAGAATGACCTATTCATCTTTCATCGTTCATGACCAACTGAAAGAAACCATCTCGTTCATAGTTCATCAACTGACCAAATGACCAAATGACCAACTGAACTAAATGACTTATTTAGTTCACGACTCAAAAATTAACGATTGAACTTATTCAGCAAATTGAACTAAAATGCCCAACTCTACTTTTGATTCTATCACGAAGCATCTGATCGGCTGATCCTTTTTCATGTCAGTCGCGAGAGGAGCAACCGTATAGCGATAAGCTTTTATTATACACTGCAACTGATGCTGTAGACACGCGCCTTTCACCAACGACCACACGACGATCGCAGAAATTAAGCAGCGTCGGGCGCGGTTAGTACTTAGATGGGGAACCGCTTGGGAACATCAATCTTTTTTTTACCAATTAACTCTTTAAAAATACTCTCACTTTTTTTTTAATTATTGCTTTATTTATATACATACATAACATCAACAATTGCAGGTTTGTGTCTATTGGTTTAGTTTAGTTTGTCTGGTTCTTGAAGAGCAGTCGTCCCAATTGCGACTGCTGTTGGGCGAAGAAGCTGTTGCCCTGCTGATCGAAGCCCGCCTCGGGTGTGACGGACTGTCGAACCAGTTCCCTGAGGCTGGCCGAGATCTTGGCGGTGCGAAAACGTGCCTCATGCCGACGTTGCCGGCAATCGACAAATCGCTGCGATTGCTGGCGTTTCCTTTGAATATCGTGCTGCAGTTGCTCGCGTTTCAGACGCTCCAATTGCTGTCGCTCCTGCCAATGCTCCTCGTGCTGCAGTTGCTCCACCTGGTTATCGTGCTGCAGTCGCTTGAGGTAACCGTCCAGCAGTTGGCCGCGCAGTTCATCGGCCCGACGCAGACGTTGCGTGAGTCGCATGCAAATGTCGCGCTTTCGAAGGGTGTCATCCAAATGCTGTTCCTCCTGCTGCAAGTTGACGGCCTCGCTGCGACGCGACTCCTCGTAGCGACGTTGGCACAGGCTCAGATCGCGTTCCAAGCGCATGGCCCGCAAACGCTGCTTGGCCGCCTCGTCCTTGGCGTCGAGGGCGCCGCGCAGTCGCCGCAGCTCGGCCAGATCCCGCTCGGCCAGCGCCTGCAGACGCGCCTTGGTCAACAGATAGTCCTGAAACTGTTTATCGTGCACCGCCCGCTTGTATTCCTCCAGCTGTTCGCACTTCAGCAGCTGTCGCTCCAATCTCTCGTTCTCCCAATACTTGCGCGCCAGCCAGGCGTGCTCCTTATCCGCCGCCTGTTGGCTGCGCTTCACCGCCATCCGGTTGAGGATCTTCTGATCGTGACTTGGCACCTGGGCGTAGGCAGCTCGCACCGTTGGCGCCAGACACAGATTGGCCATCGAGGCGCACAGCGAGTTGCCCCCACGTGGCAACTGCGACGCCTGCGATTGATTTAGCGGCATCAAGGCCATGTTCTCCTGGGACTTGGACCTGCCGCGTCCGTGGATGGACAAGCTGGAAGCATCGTTTGTACCCAGGGCACCAAATACAGCCTGCAAAAATAAAAAACAAAAATAAATTGAATTTTAATTGTGCTCTTTTCTTTTAAAAATCGCAACATTTCGAAAAATTCAAATTTAAGAGCCGCTTTTTCAATGTACACATAAATTATATTTAACATATATGTATAGTAGTTTCAAATTTGACATTAATTTCTATACATTTTAAGTCAAATACTCTTTTCAATAGTATCCAAACACCGTTTTAACACATTGAAAAGACGGGCCTAAATGTAGAATTCAGAGGCCAAACCATGAGCAAGTTTACATCCGGATTATTAATCGAATAATTTTGGGAAGAAAATAAAGTTTGAAATTGGTCAGCAACTTTACGAGTCAAAATATTTATTTTGGCTTATTTTATTGAAAAAAATACGTCTCAGAATCAATTTTAAAAGGTTGTTTTATAATAATTATGATATAAAGAGTTGATTAAACGTTAAGACTTGAGTTTTCAAATTTAGAAATTTCGAAAAAAAAACAAGTACGGTACTTCAAAAATATCTTAAGTCGAAAAAATCATATAACCGAAATTTATTAAATAGAGAATGAAATAAGAGAAAGATATGTACATCAAAATCAGATAAGATTTGAAAATGTTTTGAGACTTTAAAGTTTTTGAAAGTAGGTAGGAATGGAAAAAATAAAAGTTATTGCAGAAAAATTTTAAGTACCCAAAATGATGCAAATTTATATGCAGACTCAAATTAGAGTTATCTTAGTTAGAGAAACTCACACATTCTCCACTGCTTTCCATCCTTTGCTCACCTGCAACATTTGGCAATCCCGCTGTCCGCCCGCTGCGCGGCGTGAACGCTTCTTGGACTGTGCTGGCTCCTCCTGTTCCTGCTCCTGTGCCTGTTCCTGCACCTGCTGTTGATTCTGCACCTGATCCTGTCTGGAATGGCTGCGTGAGCTGCCAGCGCTCTTGGAGCGCTTACTTCTGCCCGCCGTGGAGATTCTCGTTTGACACTCGGCGGAGCCGCGTCGACTGTGCGTTGTTTTGGCCTCTGTGGGCGATTTGGAAGCACTGCGTTGTCGTTGTCGTTGTGCCCGTTGACTGCTGTGGCATCTCTTTTGGGCACTCTCACTGCGCTGCAGTTGCTCCAGGATGTGTATCTCCTGCTCCAGTTGCTGCAGTTGCTCCTGTTTCGTGTCCTTTTCCTGCTGACCGCGTCCACTCACATTGCTGCTGCTGTGCGAACTGTAGCAATCGCAGTGGCAAATGTCACAGCAACTGTCCGTCAGCTCCAATGCCTCCAGCAGCTGTTGGTGCTCTGCCTCCGTTTGGGCGCGACTCTTGTGGCGCCCCAAACCGCGTCGCTTCTTCTTTGGCGTCATAATGCGCACGACGTTGTTGTCGTCGTCGTCGTCTCTTAGCCACTTCACATTTGGCGCGAGCTCAAGATGCGGGTCAAACTTTCAACTGGCACAAATTTCAATCCTCTCCGTCAAACATGGCACAACAAATTCCAAAAGCAAATTTATATTTTTGGCGCTTTACACGAGTCGTAAACCCAAATTCCTGTGCACCTGCAATAGCATTTCCTTACTTTTTCTATTTTCTATTGTTTCCAGCCCAGTTTTTGTTTACTTTTTTATTGATTGCGCATTCGCCCCGTTGCCCCGGACAACAAAACGTTAGGGCGAATTGTTTGGAGTTATTTTTGTTTTGACTTTGGGCTTTTTTCGAGGTTTTTTCTGTCCATTAATACCGGAAATTAGCTGTGCCAATTAGAAAACCCTTCGAAGGACGTCAGAAAACTTTAATCAACCAGTCAAACTTTACTTAACCAGGCAGTGAAATGAATGTCCTTAGAAAGACAGTTCCTTATCCAGCTTTTTGTATGTTAAACTGGTTTTTTAATTTCACAAATACTCATTTCCAAATTTGTATTATCACTTTGATTACATTGCCAATATCTTTTAAAAATTATATTAAAAGTACTTTAAACGGCTTAAATATTATCCAAATTAATAAATTAAAGGACTTGTATTTTAATATATGTATATTATTATATTTATATATTTAGTTTGGTATACAGTTGTATAAGTTTACGTATTCAACAATAGTGTAATAAATAACATACATAAACAATTAAATTCAATTTTCCCATAAGTTTTAGATACATTTTATAGACAAGAGGAACTAAAATTAAAAAATTAAAAAACTTGGGCTAATTCAGTTAGTTTAAGTTTCATTTAAGGTTTATAAGTAATTGTTTTTAATAAGTCGAAAGCTTAGATTAGTTAGGTTACACAATGAACATTTTTTTAATAGGACTAGCTAATAATTTACACACTCAATTTACACCATTAAACGCTTGTCTTAATACTGACAATAACAATCAACAACAAAAGAAAAAAAATGTTCGAAATAATAAATCGGTATATAATAATTATTAATGTCTAGTAAGTAATATTGCTCTGTTTGTTCTTGAGGTTAGTTGAGGTTTACTACAGTAATAACGGAATAAAGAATATAAACAAAACAAATGCACCACAATTGTCATTTAAAAAAATGCCTATTCGAATACTAAAGGTATCGAGGTAAACGGCAGCACCGGACACGACGGTTCCAATTGCAACGATGTGGCAAAACAATCCGCCGAGGCATTGAAATCCCCCAAAGTCTGCATAACTTGGCCCAAAGCGAACCTGTTGCATATAGTACAAAATTAGTCATGTTTTAGAAAACGTTCTCATCAATACTAGCCATATTTTGGGGCAATTTGGATCCAATTTGGCAGCGTCTTTGAGCATTTTCTCAGCCAGTCGCGGCTCGCCAAGCATTAAATGTGTTTCTCCGAGAGCACGTAGAGCTTCCGTGTGATTTGGATTGGCGGCCACAGCATTAAGGAAACATTGCTTAGCATCCAGCCATTGTTCCAGATAGACATGCACCTGGCCACGCTGTCAAAATAAAATAAAAGAAAACGCATTAAAATCAAATAGGAAATTTTATATAGTCGAATTGACAAAATTACCATAAACATTATTTGATGTGATAGCGGATAGATTTGTGTGGCTTCGTGAATGCAATTAAGCGACTCATTGGGCTGATCGATGCGCATATAGACATCGGCCAGCAGCAGCCAGATCTGTTAAAGGAATTGCAAAGTTAATAGTTATTAAATATTATTTGATATATATTTATTTACATTTATTATTTTATTTTGAGTATTTCCTATGTCAAACTCACCTCAATTTGTAGCATCCAGGGGCGTCGCGGTCCTGGACGTTGTGTAAAGGAGCTCAGCGAACTGGCAGCCTCACTTAACGCCTGTTCCACGCGGGAAACTGCAGCCAACGAGGCAGCATAAACGGAATCTTGAAGGGGCAATTAACAAGTTTAGAATGAAATGCCAAACAGAATAATGCAATGCAAAAAGAAATATGAAAACTAATGAGAGATCTATAGTGTACAAATAAACCATAAAAAGACAAATAGAGTGAGAGAATTTAGAGTAAAACTATAGCAAAGAGCAGGCAACAAGATGCAAAATTAAGAAGCAAGCAAAGAAACATGCTAAAGAAATATTAAAACTAAGTATATAAAAAGTAAGTTTATTAGAGTGTGCTTAAGAGAGAAAAGCGTGATGAAAGCTTGGAAAATATAGCATTTTATACACTTGCAAAAACGATATACGCTTTAACAATATCAAATTAATTATTTTTTTTAATCTCTGATGAATTTAATATCTTCAAATATTTTTTACAAATATCCGCATTTCAAATGTAACTTGCTTTCGACATTTATATTTCCCAAAATTAACTTATGTTTTAAGTATTCTTCAAACAGTTCTTTATAATCACTTTCTAAACATTTTTTCTTCCACAAAAATAGCCTATAAAAATATACTAATTAGTTATTTAATTTGTTTAAGTTTCTTTTAATTTTCCTCGATAACTCTTCTAACGAATACCAAAAATTTACTTTGTCTTGATTTAACAAGTAACAAAATTATTAATTAAATGCCTGATGTGCGGAATAATTTTTGCAAGTGTATAGAAAAGCAAGTGTGTCGAAATTAAAGTAATTAAACTTGGTTAAATTAGCAGTTTGAGACTCACAATTATTTGTTATATGGTTTTGTATGATTTTGGTTTATAGACAGACACATTCCGCAGAAGATTTGGTAGTTACATAGATGTAGTATATATATATGTTGAGATATATGTATATAAAGTATGTATTAAAGTGTATTTGTGTGTGTGTATTGTATTTATATAAACATATGTATATATATATATATATATATATAAGTATATAGGCATTATTAGAGTCACATGTATTTGTTGAGAGAGAGATGCAAACCATGCTCGCCAAGGAGTCGTCAACTTACTTGAGTCCTTGTCGGACATTTGAGATGAATGCACCAAGTGGACACCACTTTTAGTATCGGAATGTTTCTCCTCCTCGCCAGCGAGCTGAGCCTCATACACTTCCCGCCAGACGGCGAGCATGTGCTGAACCGTCGACAAAGCCGTCTCCGCATCCTCCAGATTGAGCTGTAGATGCGCCTTCACATGCAACAGCTGCAGATTATCGGGAAACTCATGCAATGCATCCTCGACCACGCCCAGTGCCTCCCGCGGCCGCCGTGATGCCGTCAAAAGCAGCGCAAACAAATGCAAACAAGGTGCATGCTCCATGCGCAGGGCCAACGCAAAGCGAATGTGACTCAGAGCCTCGCCCAGTTGATTGAGCAGCGCATATTGCAGCGACAAATAGTATTCGGCCAGGTGATCATTCCCGTCCTGCTGCACCGCCCGCTCCAGCGACTCCAGTGCCAGTTTGTTGTACGCATCGCGTTCGCTCTTCAAGGTCGCCTGGATGGCCAACTGCTGATGGCCAATGCCCACAAACAGCTGACTGCGCGATGGGCGCAAACCTAGAAAAACCAGAGTAAACAAATTTAGATTATATTCAAATTAATTTCTATATTAAATATATTATATTAATTATAAGAAAAAATATTAGTATTTGAGTTTTTTGTGATATCGTTTATATTATGGAATGAATGATAAATTATTACTGTATATTAAATATTAGAGTATATTAATTAAAAATAATTACATTTTTTAAGTTTGAATTTTATGTGAATTTATAAATAATATTCG
>JAWNPO010000229.1:0-13641 GCA_035047525.1 Drosophila quinaria | reverse complement strand
CGATGGCGGTGATGGTATATTGAATAGTTTTTCTATGAGCAATGTATCCCTTCAAAATAAAACGACATTATTTCCGTATTGGAAGGCCCTAACTGCCAAAATATGGCTTTTTTTTCAGCCTTTTTGCATCGTTTCTCCCTCCACAAACGGCTTTTTTTTAAACAAAAGTTGGCAGCACACTATTTGATGTCGACATGGCAGCACTGTTTGTCGTAGAACTCTACAAAAAGCGAGCACCTAGCCTGTGAAAACAAATAAATAAACTGTGTTTACATTGTACTGCCTTTGCTGTTTAACATTTTTAACAGTTTACGCTGCTCGCTCACTCGTTCATTGGTAACTAGTTCGTTCCGAATCGCAGCGCCTACTGTTAACTTACATAATTGGACTCAGCGGTGTCAGTGCTGCCAACATTGCACTGTTAACGCACTGTGCTGGCACTGTTCTGTACACAACCTTCTGGCACACTCTGTTAATATGCAAGTTAGTAGTGGCCCGATCTGGCAATGACGTTTTTGTGCGCGCCAAATTTGAAGTGAAAATTTGCAATTTTCAAAAATCAATTAAAAATTCCAAAAAAACAATTTGAAAAAAAGAAGAAAATCGAAAATTTTGTTAATAATTTACGTTCAATCTAAAATTGGTTTGGTGCCGTTAGCTCTTCGCGTCTCGAAAAAGAAAAAGTAAGAAAATTGTAAATTCTAGAAAAGTCCAACAAAAATTCTGGTAAAGGTTTCAAAATTCTAGCTAAAAAATTGAAAAAGTTGACTTTTTCGGGCACAAAAAATTGTTCTCAAAAATTTCAGAGTTTTGTTTGCCGTTTTTGATCAAGCGCGCAGAAAGAACGCTTTACATAGCAAGTAGATGGCGCAGAAATCGTTTTGCGTTTGGCGAGAGCGAGAGAGCGCGCTTTGCAGCACACTGGAGTGACTGGTGCGGCTAGCTATTTGGTGTTTAATGATGGCAGCCGGGCCGCTTACAAGTGTGCGTGCGTTTGTTTTTGTGACAATGACAATGTGAGAGAGGAGGTGAGAGAGAGAGTGACAAGAGCCAACTCTCTTTTCGTCAATTTTTAAGTGTCAAGCGCTCGCGTTCGCTCGGAGCGAGTGCATTCATTTGTTTTTCCACGTCTGAGAGTGTGGCACGTCGTGTGGGTGGTGTGCGCGTGAAAGACGACGACGGGAACCTTTCGTTTTTCGCGTTTTGTTTTTGTATATATTTCGAACAAAATACGTCTATAGTGTATATAGTGTAGTTAATTTTCATTAATTAATAAATTCAAAACAAACAAAAAAATCACAACAATCTTACCCAAATGTCATGTAACAGCCAAAAACCAATTAAAGCACAACAGAAATAATTCATTATAAAACGTGCAAAAAACGTGCGTCAGCAAAAAGCGAGCACCTAGCCTGTGAAAACAAATGCAAAGCAACAATACAAACACAGGCGAAATCAAATTATAAGACACAGACGTAATATATGCGTGAAAAACTAGCTGGCAACAACAATAGTTGCCTGTATTGAGTCAAATGTCAAGAAAAATCATCAAAAAGAGACGTATCAAATAAAAATTAGTGCAAAGTGATATTTTAATTATGACTTCGGTTATATATGTGAATTCGAGCTCAGATTCGGAGGAGGAGGTAAAATCGCTAGTGACAGCGCCAACGTTTAGTTGGTGTAGAAAAGTACAGTTGTATTTTTAATAGGTTTTGTGCATTGGTGTGCGCGTATTAGTGTTGGCGTGCGTGCTTATATGTGTGCAATCGTGTTTGTGTGTGTATATTACAAATTGTGTGTTCGAGTCTTTTTCGCGCTGCTTTTATTGTTGCTCACGCATACAGATGCACACCAACATCTCGACACGAACACACTTGTACATTCATTGATGCCAGTGTTGCCACTTTGTGTGCAAAAATTACTGCACTTGGAGCGAACAAATAGAAATGTTAATTATTCTAACTGAAACCAGTTGCTGTGTATGTGTAAGATTTATCCATATGAAATAAGTGTGTCATTTGCGACGCAATTATATTTGCCGATTAAACATTTGTTTGTGTCGTCTAAGCGATAAATGTAACTCTACACTGCATTTGGCGGCGCGCTTTAAAACTCTACACACTCACACAGCTGCATTGTGTTTCTGTTTGTTTTGTTTTTAAATGAAATTTAAAATGCAAAAACCAACAGGTCGTTTTAATATGTTATCATATAAATTTCAGGGCCCACCTGAAGCCAAGCGAGTACGTCGCGAACCGGCAAAGCCGCCTACATCTAAAGCTGTACCCTCGAAATTGTTCAACATACCAAAAGCATCGATCACACAATTGCCTGCCGGGATCAAAACTTCAGTTGCAACGGGAGCATCAGCTGGAACCAGAACTGTAACTGGAGCCTACAAGTATGTTTGACGTATATGTAGTAAATTATCAATTCATGTTGGAGACTATTAAGAGGATAAAATAATTTTAGATATTACCAGACCAAGGCTACGAAAGTTTATTATTGTTATCAAAATGTCGATATACGTTATTACATATTTTCTATTTTATTTTAAAGGTCCATGAACATACCCAGTGGAATAACGGTTACCAAGCACAACAACAGCAATGGCAATATTAATATTGTTAATCCGAAGCCGTCCCTGGAAAACAATAACAACAATAATAACAAAAGTATTGCCAACAACAATAATAGTTTGAAGGGCAAGCCAATAAAGTTACCGACGACCGTCTGGCCGAAAGCATCAACAACTCTGGCCACGATTACGAGTGTGCCAAGTCCAGTACCGGTAAAATTGACAACGGCGCCAATTTTGTGGCCAATATCGATTACACAGTCGCAGCAGCAGCAGCAGCAGAAGACAACAGCAGCTCAAAAGCCGCAACAGAAATCTGCACAACAACAGCAACAGAAATCTGCACAACAACAGCAACAGAAATCTGCACAACAACAGCAAAAGTTGCCACAGCAGCAGCAGCAGAAAATGCCTCAACTTCAACAACAACCACAACAACAACAGCAGCAGCAGAAACCGCAAATGCCTCAACTGCAGTTGCAACAACAACAACAACAACAGAAGCTACAAACGCCGTCGAGTCAACAACAAAAACAACAGCAGAAAAAGCCGCCAACGCTAACGCAGCTAAAGTCACAGGTTCAGCAAAAGCCGCCCACAACCGTACAACTGTTGATGGCACAAAAGCTGACAGTTAAACAGAAGCAGCAACTGCAACAGCGTTTGCCCATATTGCAGAAACAGTCGCTGACTGTCACGCCAACAACAACGACAACAACGATGACTGCTGCACAGCTAGAACCTATCCAATTGCATGTGACACCTCAGAAGCTGCCACCGCCGGCACACAGTGCGACAACATTATCGTTGCAAAAGCAAAGGGCACAGCAAGCTGCCCTTGCACCGCCGCCGCCAGCTCATCTGCCCATCGGCAAAACGACGGTGTCGCTACCTCTGCTGGCCAAGTTGACACCTATGCCTGTGCTCAGCAAGTCCGGCATGAGCATCAACAGCAGCGCAGCGCGCACATTGCCATACAAAACAAAGTCGGCTACAACAACAACAGCAACCACAACGATAGCTGCAACTGCAACTGCAACAGCAACAACAACAATGAGAAACGTCCAGCAGGTAACATCAGCCACGCCCATTCAGTCAATAACGGCAGGTGCAACGCCACCGTTGCGTCTCCTTGCCACGCCTCCACATTGTGCGGCAGCACTCAATGAGCCATTGCTGCTCAATCTGCCGCCCACAACAAGCATTACGCCACAGCTGACACCAACAACAACACCGCCACCTCCTCCGCCGACAACAACTACAGCAACCTTAAAGATGTCATTTCCCGGCGCAAGCATATCGCCCGTAAACAAATCTGTTGCAAAACGCGTGCAGCCGATAACGGTGCTAAAGAAGTCCGATGAGGAGTGGCGCAAGCATATTGCACAACAGCAGCCACAGCAACAGAAACCAAAGGAGCAGGAGACACCGACACCAACTATTGTCCTGGTCGAATCGCCTCCGACGACGCCGCCTACCGAAAAAGTGGACAATGAGCCGGCGAAGAGAAAGACGCCACCAGGTGCTGGAGAAACTGTTGCAACTGTCACGGCAAATGCAACTGCAACAGCTGCTCCAGTTCGTGCTCCGCTTGTAAACGAGTTTTCAGCATTGTTACAGCTCTGTCGTGAGACGGAGAAATCCAAAGATATGGAGCTTTTGGAAATTAAGATGAAGAAATATTATTACAGTGTGCATGAGAATTTTGTGCGTTCACGTGGCTTTCGCAAGCAATTGGAACAGACCATGGAACGCATACGCAACGACCCGTTAATTATATATACCCACCTTAAATATGTTGTGGACGAGTTGAAAGCGCGTCGCAAGGGCAAGCCGATGCAGCTGTTGCAAGAGGAGACGCCGGAGGAGAAGCCACAGGCATCAGAAAATGTAGCTGTCACCAAAGCAACTGAGATTGATCCACCTCCCACAACGACGTCTCCCAGCACTGGCAACAAACGCACCGATGAGCGTATTAGAAAACTTAATCGCACATTGTATACAATTACCAAACGTATTAGCGCTTTGGAGGAAGCGGAGGTCGATTGGAATGATGATGATGACTCGAGTTATCTGCAGGTGGAGCGCTATAAGAAGCGCGCCTGTCAAATCTATGAGAAAATCTGTGATCTAACCGGTGAAAGCAAAAGCGCCCATCGCCAGATGAAGCAGCCCATTCTATTTAAGGACTCGCCCTATCCACAATTTAATCGCACTCTCTCTGCGTTTGTCAATCGCATGCATGAGTTTCCCGATTACCATGATGTGCTCCAGCTGCTGGAACACTGCAATAAGGATAAGAATCTGGGTCTGGCTACATTCGAAATGAAGCGCATAGGTAAGAACAAGTGAAAACCAAAACAGAAAATACGCATGAACATTAAATCGAGATTCGAAACAAACTCGAATTAACTCAAAACAAAGTAGCTTTCTCACTCATTCACTTCATGTCACTCCGTATGAATGTTGTGCGACTGAGTCCGACACGAATGCACCAACTCAATCAAAATCGTTCAATTCTTTTCGAACATGAATGCTTCGAGCTTCGTTTCAGCTCATTCATGCAGACCTCTAGTATTAAATGCTTAACTAATTAAAGCTCTTTCAAAAGATCCCATTAAGTATATACATTTAATTAATTTTGCTTTCCACTTACAGCTCATGATGCATTTGTTAAGGTGGGACGCTTGTTGCAAGCGCGACGCAAGACTGATCTCTACGAGACCGTTACACATTTTACGGCCAACGCAAAGGATCCGGCGGCCAGTGATGCCGCGTTGTTGGCCAAGCTGAATGAGAACAACAAGAAACAAACCAAAATAAGTGATATACTGGAAAAGTGAGTAATAAAATTCTCATTTAGTCAGCTGTTGAGTAAATCCTTTGATTCATTTTTTTAGATATGCACGCGAGCAGGATCTCACCACAGAGGAGCAACGGGAGGCGCGTCTGAAGGAGAAACAATTGCAGGCTGCAAAAGCGGCGGCGGAGATGGCAAAGGATGCAATCATTGCTGGCGACGATGATGAGAAGCCCTGCACCAGCGCACAGGCGGCTCAGGCAGCCCAAGCACCGCAGATTGTGCTCACCAATGGCCTCCAAAAGCATGCAGACAGTGAGAATGAGAGCGATAGCGATGAGGATGATGATGATGATGAATCGGATGAGGATGTCGATGCTTTTGTAGACAACTTTAAAGCGAATGGCGAATTGTCCGATGCCGAGTCCGAAATGGAACTAAATGCAGCACCAAAGACACTTGCCGCGTCTGCTCCTGTGATAGTTAATAGTGTAGCGAGAGCCAAGACTACTGCGTCCATCGATGCAATCGTAATTGATGACAAAGTTGGCAATGTAGTAGCTGCGCAGGCTCCACTCAATGGCAAACTGAAGGATGCACCTGCCGCCCAAATGCTAAAGATAATGTCCGTCTCTAGTCTAAATGCCAGTGTCGCCACAAATAGCAGCAGTAACAGAAAAAAAATAAGTAGTAACGGCCAAGAGACGCCGCAGCAAAAGCAGCAGCAACAAAAAAAGAAGCAAGAAAAAATATTGATAGATACTGAAATTGTCATTTCGGACGAGGAATCGTAGAATTTTCATTTGGTTCTATTAAAATTTAAACAGTTTAGTTTATGAATTAGTTTGAAATTTATTTATTTATTTTCATATTGCGCACAATTTGTTAAACTTCATATAGTTTAATCTTTTTTATCTTTATCTTAATTTTTAATTATACAGCACGTTCTCGATGCTGTTCTTTATGACCTTCGGTTTTTGTGCGCAAAAACGATTAGATAGTGTAAATATGAAATACAACTACTACTACGATTAAGTATATGTTTTAAAAACACATAATGTAAGAAATAAATGAAATGAAATCATACAATAACGCAATGGGCTTTCAAATTGTCTAAACTTTGATTTACAATTTATTTGAATTAAAATAATTCCTTTCTAAGTTATGCTTGATTTAATAATTAATTTTTAATTGAAACTAGAAGGCAATCTGCAAAAGTCAATATATATTTTTTTGACTGGCCAGTTTTATAGCAATTCTGTTAAATTTCTAGATTTAGCTTTGCCTGCTCTGTTTCGAAGAGAGCTTCAATCAGGTATTTGGTAATCCGCGAGTTGCCATCGAAAGTTTCTTCGATAATATCGAAATGATCGTATTTATCGAAAAGCTTAAAAGTAACGTCAAACCCAGCCTCCTTCAAATTTTTGGCAAAAGATCGGCTCTGCTCGATAAATGTAACGCTCTCATGTTCCGCAGACAACACGTGCAAATGTAAGCTAGGCCAATATGATTTATACGCTAGCCAAGACCACAGCATGGGCGAAACATCTTTAACGCTATCCGCGTTTAGTCCAAATATATTATTGGGATTAACAGCATCCAATTGCCACAGCTCCCGAAGATCGTAGACACCGCATATGAACAACAAGACGTGAACTTTCTGACGGCGCTCCTTTGATATCAAATCCGGCACATGCAACAATTGTGCTATGAGATGCGCACCGGCTGAATGTCCTGCAAAGCTTATTCGAGTTGCTTCCGTTTTCTCGGCATAGTCAAAGATCCAGAGCAAAAAGTTAGTAAACTGTTCCAACAGTTGGGGCAACGTTACCTGGGGACACTTATTGTAGTCCATAACGGCGACACGATAGCCGCGATCCACCAGAGGCCCCACAATGGAACAAGAACTCACTATGTCCAGCTCTTGCCAATAGCCGCCATGCACATAAACTAAAAGTGGCGAGGGTCCGTCCTCTCTATAAAATACATCTACCAGTTGACAATCATCTGTGCCTCCATATCGCAATTTTTGAACTTTGACGTCCAGCTTGTTGATAAGATCATTATTGTCTGTTTAGGAGAGATATCAAAAGCTGCAAGTGTGTGCATTCAGATGGCTTATCAGTTGGTTAGACTTACGTTTCGATGTCACTAGTACAAAATTCTCTTGAACCACCAAATTTGGCTGATCGCGATCTTGAAATCTTGCTGTGTGACAGCTAGGGGAATATTCCCGCACCAAATCAATATTTTTTTCTTGCGGATTGTACATACTTAACAAGAAAAAGTAATATATAAATGAGTTCAAGTACAGTCAGTAGTAATAATAAAAATAAAACCTGTGTTTTTTATTTAACAAAGCCAGTTTAGCCCGCGACTCAAATTTAGTTCGATTGAACTAGTCACTAAAGTGAGCGAATCTCTGGTATTAAAAACATGCTAGAAAATAGTCGAATAAGAAAGTATTTTCGGCTTATGTGCAAACGGTCACATTGACGATTCAACAACTCAACTTACAAAAATTTAACAAGTTTTCTATACAAAACAAATTTATTTTGGCAAATTTACTGTTACTGATCAGACGATTAATTAGCAATTTTTAGACTCATTAATAGATAATTTGGGAAAAAAATTATTAATTTTTTTGTTAAATTGTTAGAGAAGGACATGTATATCGCCGATAAGCACTAATTTATCGTGACCGTGTCGATTAATATCGCTGCTGTTTCACATGTTTCTCATCGCTATTTAAACTAGAGGTGGAGAACTATCGATAGTCGGCGCCATCGATAGTCAACGATATTATTTTTCAAACCATCGATAACTATCGATAGTTTTCGATAGTGTGTTAAATTATAAAATTTTATACAAAATTCAAAGAAAAATTTGAAAATGGCATTAATTTAGGTATTATAAAAGTAAATATAAATACAATTCGTTATCAACAATAATGTTTCGCTATTAGCAATTGTAATAGCCAAAGTTCCACGATCTAAAACTTTTTGTTCAGTCCACTGTTCATGCGCTCGGACTTGACTGAAATGGCGGGCACACATAAATAAATATTAAAACATAATAATTTGTATTAATTTTAGTTCCGTTTCGTTCTTCTTATCCATGTTATGAAAATAAATATTTATTAAACACAAAACTTAAATGGCAGATGCGAAAAGAGAGCCATTCTGTGACGAGTTAGCGTCATAAAAAACTATCGACCACTATCGATAGTGCATGTCTGCTATCGATGGCGCCTCGATAGTGCTTGACCATCGATAGTGCCGATAGTGCCATCGATAGTTCTCCACCTCTAATTTAAGCCACAGGGCATGCCGTGCACAGGCGGGCCACTCCTTAATAAAATCAAATTGACCCAAAAACAAGGTGGCAACCAACGGATAGACTCAATCTGGAAAAAAACATCGATAGAAAATTGGTCCCATGTCGTTTCTCTAATAAAATTTATTAATTTTAAAAAAATTATTAAAAAATTTGTAAGTGCAAATTGAAAAAAGCAAGAACGTAAAAAGTTTTGTAAATTCATAAAGTTAATTTTAAAATTGGATTGGGAAACGTCAGCCTTTGCGTTGTGAAGAAATTAATAAATTAGTAAAATATTCTAAAAAAAAATTTTAAAAATTAAAAAAAATATAAGAAATCCTCCTGTGAAAGTTTCAAAGCTCTAGCTTCAATATTTATGTGAAAAAAATAAAATGTACAAATTTAACTCTTTTTCTGAAAAGAGTTAAATTCGGTCAATTTGAACCTTCCGCCAAGGCTGCCACCTTTTTTTTGGCTGCCATTTTGTTTTTACCGTTATATTTTCCGACCCAAGCACACACACACACACACACAACAACACCACACAACACGCGCGCAATTATTAAATCAAAATGTCACATTTTCCACTGTCGTGCATTTTGTCCGGGGAAAGGATGTTCAAATTACGGTCAAGGCACGACGAAATAGTAAACGTAGAATGCGGGCACTGCGCTCCAAAACCACCACGACTGTTCCACGGCTCTGTTCGAAATACGGGAAGTTTCCTCAAGCACATCAAAGTAAAGTGTACATACATATATTGTTTTATTAGTGCGTTGTCCATTAACATTTTTCAACTTAAAATTTTACCTGGATTGCGAAGAAGGAACATCCTCAGAAGCTGGGTTTGAAAATTGCCCACAACGCAGAGCTAGCCTTAGCTAGAAAACTGCGACGAAGGAAGAAGAAAACACCATCAACACCACCAGTCAGTCAGTCGTCATTAAATCGACTGAAGAAGTCCCTACCAAGCCGCCGTCGAGCAGTCACCTCCACCCACCATGACCACACATATTCCAAGGAACCCACAAATTAAAACAACCAATGAATGGATTGTTGCGCAAATAATATATATTTATAAACATTAATTAATTAATATTAACACACATTAATATTACCATAAGTATTTAGAATATAAATCTTATATACTCGTCCCGTCAGCTTAATTAATTGGTCTATCTATTAGAGTTGTGTCGTTTCGTTCTGAAAAGTTTAAATGAACGGGTCATTAAAATGAACGAATGAATTTATTCAGTCAATCATGAACAAAATCGGTCATTTCGCAACTGACCAACTGATCAGAATGACCTATTCATCTTCATCGCTTATGACCAACTGAATAGAAACCATCTCGTTCATTGTTCATCAACTGAATAGAAACCTTTCATCGCTTATAGTTCATCAACTGACCAACTGAACTAGATGACTGATTTAGCTCACGACTGAAAAATGAACGATTGAACTTATTCAGCAAATTGAACTAAAATGCCCAACTCTACTGTCTATATATATATAACTGACTGAAATGTGCGTCAAGATAGCAACGGTTCTTTAGCAACGAAAAACGGAACTTGGTTCATGAGTCGGAACCAGTTATGAACTTTCTCATTTTTAAACGTTTGTCGACCTTTAATCAATAAACTAATGATGCAGAATAGTAGAAAATTAATTAATCTATAGTTTAAAGCAAAGTTTGGCCATTTCAGCTTTTCAAATGGGTGTGACAAGTGAATAAAGAAAGTGAAAACGTGAACATTTTCACCATTTCTTAAATAGCTAAGGTCAGAAGGTCTGCTCCTGAAAACCTCTAATGCACGATTATAGCGTGTAGTTTTACCTTTCGAATGGTACCACTTTCAAAAAAAAATTTCAGTTCGTTTTTAAGATATTTTGAAATGAGCGAAGCTACCTCGGTGAAAGTCCCATACAAAATGGCCGCCAAAATACATACCTTGTTTTCAAACCATAATAGCTTATCTTAGAATGTTTGCTGCAAAACGCGGCACATATCAATTTAAAGCTACAAGTTTGGGGATGCAACTGCAATTTATTTAGAGAAAGTTTTCAGATAGTTATTTAGAAAATAAATAAAACTTAAATCAACCCCCAAAAAGTTCATGAGCAAGTCCTAGCGAACTGGTAGCTCCAACGTGAACTGAGCTACAAAATACATAGCGGCAACTTTTGTAAATAAAGAGTGGCGCCATCTATTGAGTGTCTAATACAAAATCGTTGCTGGATATTTGACTGCAGAAAAATGTTTTGCTCTCAATTGCACGGTATTTAAAACTATTGGCGCTAATTTTACAAGCATTTCTATGTGCGTATCATAACATTCTGACAGCCAGTTATTGAGAAATTTCCATTTATGTATTTCTACCATTTTGAGTTATTTACAAGAAACCAAGTTGGCAGCTTTTGCATAAAACAACACAACAACAAAAAAATCGTTGCTGGTTTTTAATTGAAGAAAAATGTTCTGCTCTCAATTGCACGGTAGTTAAAACTATTGGCGCTAATTTTACAAGCATTTCTATGTGCGTATCATAACATTCTGACAGCCAGTTATTGAGAAATTTCCATTTTTGTATTTCTACCATTTTGAGTTATTTACAAGAAACCAAGTTGGCAGCTTTTGCATAAAACAACACAACAACAAAAAAATCGTTGCTGGTTTTTAATTGAAGAAAAATGTTCTGCTCTCAATTGCACGGTATTTAAAACTATTGGCGCTAATTTTACAAGCATTTCTATGTGCGTATCATAACATTCTGACAGCCAGTTATTGAGAAATTTCCATTTATGTATTTTTTCATTTATCCCTAAATAGATATGCAGTAAACAACGCAGCAGCATTGTGTATGTTCACATGTAAATAAAGGTGACGTGACTAATGCAAATGACCGTGGTCTTTTTATTTTATTTATTAAAATTATAAAACATTCGTAAAAGTTGTCCATAAATTTATTTATTTATATATGTATTTTGGCGCATTGCCGACACATGATGGAAAAACATAAGGTGGTCTCGTCGGCAAAAAACAGTCCATTAACTATCTGATAATAATTGCGAGGGAAAGGGATTGAGAGCACCGAATTGCATCGCACTGAAGAATTAATGGACAAAAACCGAACGATTCTTCAGACGACGAGACTACCTTTTGTTATTCCATCATGTGCCGATATAGGTAAGTGTGGGCTGCCAACCTGATATACATATGAGCATTTTTACGCATTTTTGCACATATGTATATCAGGTTGGCAGCCCACACTTACCTATATCGGCACATGATGGAATAACAAAAGGTAGTCTCGTCGTCTGAAGAATCGTTCGGTTTTTGTCCATTAATTCTTCAGTGCGGTGCAATTCGGTGCTCTCAATCCCTTTCCCTCGCAATTATTATCAGATAGTTAATGGACTGTTTTTTGCCGACGAGACCACCTTATGTTTTTCCATCATGTGTCGGCAATGCGCCAAAATACATATATAAATAAATAAATTTATGGACAACTTTTACGAATGTTTTATAATTTTAATAAATAAAATAAAAAGACCACGGTCATTTGCATTAGTCACGTCACCTTTATTTACATGTGAACATACACAATGCTGCTGCGTTGTTTACTGCATATCTATTTAGGGATAAATGAAAAAATACATAAATGGAAATTTCTCAATAACTGGCTGTCAGAATGTTATGATACGCACATAGAAATGCTTGTAAAATTAGCGCCAATAGTTTTAAATACCGTGCAATTGAGAGCAGAACATTTTTCTTCAATTAAAAACCAGCAACGATTTTTTTGTTGTTGTGTTGTTTTATGCAAAAGCTGCCAACTTGGTTTCTTGTAAATAACTCAAAATGGTAGAAATACATAAATGGAAATTTCTCAATAACTGGCTGTCAGAATGTTATGATACGCACATAGAAATGCTTGTAAAATTAGCGCCAATAGTTTTAAATACCGTGCAATTGAGAGCAGAACATTTTTCTTCAATTAAAAACCAGCAACGATTTTTTTGTTGTTGTGTTGTTTTATGCAAAAGCTGCCAACTTGGTTTCTTGTAAATAACTCAAAATGGTAGAAATACATAAATGGAAATTTCTCAATAACTGGCTGTCAGAATGTTATGATACGCACATAGAAATGCTTGTAAAATTAGCGCCAATAGTTTTAAATACCGTGCAATTGAGAGCAAAACATTTTTCTGCAGTCAAATATCCAGCAACGATTTTGTGTTAGACACTCAATAGATGGCGCCACTCTTTATTTACAAAAGTTGCCGCTATGTATTTTGTAGCTCAGTTCACGTTGGAGCTACCAGTTCGCTAGGACTTGCTCATGAACTTTTTGGGGGTTGATTTAAGTTTTATTTATTTTCTAAATAACTATCTGAAAACTTTCTCTAAATAAATTGCAGTTGCATCCCCAAACTTGTAGCTTTAAATTGATATGTGCCGCGTTTTGCAGCAAACATTCTAAGATAAGCTATTATGGTTTGAAAACAAGGTATGTATTTTGGCGGCCATTTTGTATGGGACTTTCACCGAGGTAGCTTCGCTCATTTCAAAATATCTTAAAAACGAACTGAAATTTTTTTTTGAAAGTGGTACCATTCGAAAGGTAAAACTACACGCTATAATCGTGCATTAGAGGTTTTCAGGAGCAGACCTTCTGACCTTAGCTATTTAAGAAATGGTGAAAATGTTCACGTTTTCACTTTCTTTATTCACTTGTCACACCCATTTGAAAAGCTGAAATGGCCAAAACTTTGCTTTAAACTATAGATTAATTAATTTTCTACTATTCTGCATCATTAGTTTATTGATTAAAGGTCGACAAACGTTTAAAAATGAGAAAGTTCATAACTGGTTCCGACTCATGAACCAAGTTCCGTTTTTCGTTGCTAAAGAACCGTTGCTATCTTGACGCACATCTGA
>JAWNPO010000228.1:0-21741 GCA_035047525.1 Drosophila quinaria | reverse complement strand
TGTTCGGAGCAGAGGATATAATTTCATGCCATTTGTATTTATTGATCTGTGTTAATCTTGCATTTTATATTGTAATTAATGGAGCACCTGTGCGTATGCAACAATATTGTTAATAATGCATTATGCATGACCAATGTTAATGTTAATGTTAATGCATAATGTTGTACTCATTTTGGCACACAGATGATCTGCAAAAGATGCAATTCAACACACTTAGAAATCAGCCGGCAAATAAACCAAGACATCAAATCGAATTCGGTCGTGTATTTTTAATTTAAAAATACGGAAAAATAGGGACATATCGTTGTCCCTCGAAACGTGGTGACCCCGACGTGATTCTCGTTCCTTGTGCATATCGTTGCAACTTTGAAACGGAGTCCGTAATTGTTTTCTTCGCTAAACAATTCTTATATCGTTGTTGTTGTTTTGTGTGCAAATCGGTGCACACATACAAATACATTTCTTTTGGTGCATTCGCGTACCTAAAAGCATTAAAATAAAATTTGTTTATTAATTGCAAACAGAATTTTATTCGCACACACACACACCCATACACACACCACACACTCATTCGAGTCCGCCAAAATCTGCCGGTTCGCGCTAAGTGCATCAACCCTCGCAAACAGTTAAGTGAAAGCAAATCGAAGACAGCCGCTATTTGTCGCTTGCTTTCTTGTGCACACATCGACTCAGTGACTTTTTGCGCGCGGTCAAACAGGGTGATTTTTTTTGTGTCGATCTTGTTTGAGTGAATATTGAGTGGAAATTTGTGCTGTGCTGTGTTACTAAAGACGAAATAAAATGGGTAAAGATGAAGAGCAAGCAACTGGTGCAGCTCAAGCACCAAGTGAAATTGACTTTTTCAGAGCCAAGTCGCATTCCCTGATGCGTCAAGCCGCCGCGTATGCCTCTTACTTGAGTGAAGATAGGCTCGCCGGTTATGACGAGGCGGATCTTCAGTCGCGAATAAAATACGTGGACTCGTTGAATACTGATTTTAACGCTGCACAAACAAGTCTGGAGAAATTAGATTTAAATGAGCTAACGAAGGATACTCGTGCCAACTTTAATAATTTATTTTTTGACCTCGAAGCCAAACTGCAACGCGAAATGGCCGTTCTTCGCAGGAGTTCCAGCAATGCAATGAACTCGACAGCTGTGCCGCATAACATGGGGCACAACTTCACTGGCGAGTACTTTAGAAATGGATCGTTTAGAAAATCACGTTTGCCCAATCTGCAGTTGCCGCAGTTTGGCGGTGAATATGCAGACTGGCCGGATTTCTATGCGATGTTTATCACAGTCGTCGATAGTGACCCAGAGCTAAGTAACCTTGAGAAATATCAATATTTGCGTGCTAATCTTTCTGGTTCTGCGCTTGAAGCTATTCGTTCACTAGAACCATCGGATGCGAATTATAAAAAGGCAATCGACGTCCTCATTAATCGTTTCGACAACAAGCTTCTTCATTTTCAGGCACACGTAAGGGCGATATTTGAGTTGCAAGGTGTTGAGATGGGATCTGGCAGGAGTCTTCGAGAGCTGAGTGACAAGATGAATTCGCATCTGGACTCAATTCGCACGCTGGCCTCAACTGAGGAAATCTTGGATGGCTTCTTGATTTACATCGTGGAGAGCAAGTTGGACGAAAGGACCAGGGACAAATGGGAGGACATTTTGCCAACATCCAAGCTGCCATCATGGAATTCGATGAAGTTATTTTTGGAAAAGCGGTGCCGCTCGCTGGAAAATCGTGAAAGTGCTATGGTAAAACAAACACCTAGCCAGCAGGTGGGCAAAAATTCAAAAAATTCGATACCAAATGTATTAATTGCTAACGCTAACGCTAACATAAATTCAAATCTGCCATCCTGCGTATTTTGTGAAGCAAATGATCATTTTTTGAGCAAATGCAATCGTTTCTTGAGCCTGAGTCCTAGTTTGCGTTACAAGGAAGCGAAAAGGATGCACTTATGCTTAAACTGTTTGCGCAAAGGACACAGTCTGCAGCAGTGCAAATCGGGTCACTGCAAGGAATGCCACATGAAGCATCATTCGTTGCTTCATTTAACGCAGAGTTCACCTGCATCAGCTCCATCAACTAGCGTTGCTCCTCAAGCTCAAGCTTCAGCTTCTCTTATTTCACGATCGGTATCATACCAAATTGAATCACACCCTCCACCTGCAATCTCGAATAGCTCGCCTGCCGGTTACGTGTTGCTTGCAACGGCAGTAGTTTTTGTAAAAAATCGTTCTGGCTCATTTATTCCATGCCGCGCTATATTGGATTCAGCATCGCAGCTGAACTTTATAACGTCACGCATGTCTAGCATGCTTCAACTCAGATCAAACAAAACATCCATTTCGATATCTGGAATAGGAGAATCTTCTTTGGTTTCGGATAGAGCTGTCGACATTGTTACGCAATCACAGAATGGAAGCTATCGTGCTTCATTCTCAGCTGTAGTGACGCACACTATCACCGATTATCAGCCGCACTTCGACATTAATTCCTCCAATTGGAACATTCCTGCAAATCTTCCTCTTGCTGATCCACTCTTTTACAAGTCCCAGCGCATCGATCTTTTAATCGGAGCCGCTCTTTTCTTTGACCTAATCGACAAGGAAAAAATCCACCTTGCTGACAACTTGCCAATTCTTCAGAGCACCAAACTTGGTTGGATCGTTGCTGGAGGGCTGTCAAGCTTGTCAGTCAAGCATTCAGCGCTTGCCTCGATTGTTAAGGAGCCCATGGTTGAATCAAATGACGCATCGCTTAACGAAATCGTAAAGAGCTTTTGGGAAATTGAGAGCAACTACGCCACTGATTCTACAATTTCTGATGATGATGCACTTTGCCAGAATCTTTTTCGAAAGAACTGTACGCGCCTTGAGAATGGTCAATATTCGGTTCGGTTATTGGCCAACAATGGTTTCGAGGCCCTTGGGGATTCGTACTGTCTTGCTCGTCGTCGTTTTAAATGCCTGGAAACTAAGTTGGCAAAAAGTCCTGTGCTAAAGCATCAGTATTCTGCCTTCCTGCAAGAATATCTAGAGTTGAAGCACATGTCTCCTGCATCAAAGCAGCCTGGAGTTCCTCAATTCTTTCTGCCTCATCATTGCGTTCACAAGCACGACAGCACCACCACCAAGCTTCGTGTAGTCTTCGATGGATCTGCGAAAACTACATCTGGTCGCTCTCTTAATGATTTGTTGCTGGCAGGGCCGACTATTCAGCCGAAAATCTTTAACACTTTGCTTCGCTTTAGATTCTTCAGGATTGCGCTATGCGGAGACATATGCAAGATGTATCGCTGTGTACGTATGTCTCATCCAGACGAATATTTGCAGTGCATACTCTGGCGCGAAGACCCTTCTCACGAGCTTAAGGCATACAAGCTCGACACAGTGACTTACGGAACGAAGCCTGCCGCTTTTTTAGCAATTCGAGCCATGCATCAATTGTCTTTCGATGAGGAACATGATTTTCCAATTGGAGCCAAAATTGTTCGCAGAGACTTTTACGTGGATGATCTTATGTCAGGAGGCGACACTGTAGATGAAGTGAAGGAAATTCGTCGTCAAGTAAAGGTTCTGCTACTACGGGGACACTTTCCAATTCGCAAGTGGTGCTCAAATGATCCAGCTGCTCTGGAGGGAGAGCCAGAATGCGACAGGGAGAAGTTGCTCAAGCTGCACGATGATACGGATTTCGCAAAAGCCTTGGGCCTGGTGTGGAATCCTAGTTCGGATTGTCTGTTATTTAATTTTTCGCAAGTCATTACGGCAACTCGTTTCAGCAAGCGCTCTGTTTTGGCAACCATCGCAAGATTTTACGATCCACTCGGATTAATTGCGCCCATAATAACTAAATCGAAGATATTTCTGCAAGCTCTCTGGAAATCTGATGTCACTTGGGACGAAGAGTTGCAGGAGCCTCTGTGTTCTGCGTGGTGTGATTTAATCTCTCAATTCGCAATCGTTGAAAGTTTTAAATTCCCACGCTTTGCTATGCTGCCAAGCGCATCCTATCAATTGCACGCTTTTTGCGATGCCAGCATATCTGCATATGGAGCTTGCGTTTACCTGAGATCCGAGGTAAATGGATCCATATCATCCCAGCTGCTTTGTGCAAAATCTAGGATAGCTCCGTTGAAAACGCTGACCATTCCAAAACTAGAATTATCTGCAGCGCTACTACTTGCTGAGCTGCTCTCTAGCGTCAAGGAAAGCGTCTCATTTGCTTGTGACGTATACTGTTGGTCCGATTCGACCATTGTATTATCCTGGATAAGTCATGCATCGTCAGATTTTAAAATTTTCGTCTCCAACAGAATCGCGCAAATACAGGAAATGACCAGAGGCATGGCATGGCGTCACGTTCCAACTGAGCTAAATCCGGCTGACATAATCTCGCGAGGCTGCACTCCAAAGGAGCTCTTGGATTCGGTTTTATGGCTGCACGGACCACCTTTTTTGGCAGCAGGCATTACGGATTGGCCTAAACCTATTGAAGTTCTGAGGAGCCTTCCTGAGCTGCGTGTCACGGCGCTAGTTGGGTCCGCAAAGCTGGATATATCCATCGACTGCAAGTATCACAACTCATTTGGAAAATTGCAGCGTATATTCGCATATGTTTTTCGATTTTTATCCAATTGCAAAAAGGATATCCAAAAGGCAAGGGGCGCTCTCACCGTTCATGAAGTCTCCGAAGGAACATCTCTGCTCATAAAGGGAATCCAGCAAGTGCACTTTTTTGATGAGTGCAAAGCTCTCAGTGCCCGCAAGCCGATCCCACTTAAAAGCAAGTTGCTATCGCTCAGGCCCGAGCTTGGACCGGATGGATTACTTCGTGTTGGTGGAAGGCTCCAAAATTCCTTCTTGGACTACGATGCGATGCACCCCATAATATTGCCAAAAGATCATGCTGTCTCGAAGGCAATAATTCAATTTTATCATCGCAAGTATCTGCACGCAGGATCTCAAGCTCTTCTCGCATCGTTGCGTCAAAAATACTGGCCAATTGGAGGGAAGAAGTTCGTCGCTAGCGTCATCAGCAAATGCGTAAGGTGCTTTCGCGCAAAGCCTGTTATGTTCGAGCATGTGATGGGAAGATTGCCAGCGGACCGTATCCAGCCAAATCCGGCATTTTATACCACAGGAATTGACTTCTGCGGCCCATTCTTTTACAAAGCTGAAGCTCGCAACAAATCGCCCCACAAGTGCTATATCTCAGTGTTCGTTTGTTTCTCCACGAAGGCAACGCATCTTGAGGTCGTTCACGATTTGTCAACAGCGTCGTTCATTGCTGCTTTAAGACGCTTCATCAGCCTAAGGGGCAAGCCACGCACCATATGGACCGATAACGCAACCAACTTCGCTGGGGCAAAAAACGAGCTTGCAGAGCTCAAACGCTTATTTTCAAGTGATCCCCACATTTCATCTGTCGCCGCAGTTTGTCTTTCGGACGGCATCGAATGGAAATTCATCCCTCCTCGATCGCCTCATTTTGGCGGCTTGTGGGAAGCGGCTGTCAAGTCTGCTAAGCACCATTTCTACCGAGTCGTCGGCCCAGCCATTCTGACCCTTTGCGAACTGCAGACTCTAACTTATGAAATTTCAGCCATGCTCAATTCTCGCCCACTTTGTCCACTTACAGAGAGTCCAGATGATCTTGAGGTACTCACGCCTGCGCACTTTTTGAAGGGTTCCAGCTTCACCAAGTTTCCTGAGCCGGACGTCACTCATCTGAAAGTCAACCTCCTCAGCCGGTGGCAGCAGGTCAGCCAGATGACCCAAAACTTTTGGAAGAAGTGGAGCACCGAGTACTTGTCGCTTCTGCAGGAGCGATCCAAGTGGCGAGCTGCGCCCAGCAACTTACGAGTGGGAAGCGTCGTGCTGTTGAAGGAGGAAAACATGCCGCCGTTAAAATGGCAGCTAGGCCGAATCGAGGAAGTGATTCCTGGGGCAGACGGCGTCATCAGAGTCGCGATGATCCGCACAGCGACGGGTATCCTCAAACGAGCTGTGGCCAAGCTAGCCGTTCTCCCCGAGGACTCCAATTCAGTTGGAAACGTGCCTTTTCCAACGGGGGCAGGATGTTCGGAGCAGAGGATATAATTTCATGCCATTTGTATTTATTGATCTGTGTTAATCTTGCATTTTATATTGTAATTAATGGAGCACCTGTGCGTATGCAACAATATTGTTAATAATGCATTATGCATGACCAATGTTAATGTTAATGTTAATGTTAATGCATAATGTTGTACTCATTTTGGCACACAGATGATCTGCACAAGATGCAATTCAACACACTTAGAAATCAGCCGGCAAATAAACCAAGACATCAAATCGAATTCGGTCGTGTATTTTTAATTTAAAAATACGGAAAAATAGGGACATATCGTTGTCCCTCGAAACAGTACTGTTTGTTTTTTATTCTTATTGTTCTTTATAACTATGTTATCGTTAGGTTCCATTCCACTATGGGGCGAAATCCGAAAAATCGAATATTTAGTCATTTTATCAAGGTATTAATTTTACTACCTTTTTGGTGTTAACATCTTAAGAAAACTTCAAACTGTAAAGCTCTGTACCAAAAATGTTAAATAACAGAAAAATGTTAGCCCTGACAGCTGTTAAAGTCAGCTGTTGCTTTCGAAAAGTAAGTGCGCTAGCATTTTAACATTTTGGCAGCCTATTTTCAAATTGGTATTGCACAAAGTCTAATCATTTTTTTTACAATATTTAAAATGGATACCAATTATACGGATTTATACTACGTGTTGGTTGTACTAGTATTCTGTATTTGTGCGTGTTCTGTTTATCTTTTGTTATATTAGATAATGCGTTGAAACGTAATTTCTTGGAAAGAAATATCAACTTTGCGAAAGAATTTAGCAATGATGCTTAACGAGGCTTAATGTAATTCCAACTGTATGTCGTAGATCCATTCATTGTTATTTAAAGGAATTATGTCTCAATGTGAACAATTTGCGACAATCGGCGCAAATTAATTTTTGCTGGTATCTTCGAGTTTATAAATGTGGAGCTGTTTGACATATGGTGCAAGGAGAAAGGCAGCCATAACCAAATAAATGCAATTATTGATCTTTTTAAGAGGAAACTAAGTAAAAAAATAATTGTTTTAAAATATGAATCCTATTTAAAAAACAAAAGCCAAATTATGTGCCGAAATTTAAGTACCAAATGGAAGAAATGCCACAGAAAAAAAATATATTTTGAAAAAACACATTCAAATTGGTTAATGAGCACAACTAAATTATAGTTGAACGAATCAAATGGCATCAATAATCGACAAATTATCATGTGAAATGGAAGGCCAAATCAAACATCTGCGGAATTCGAAGAAGAATTACCCTCATCGTTTTTTATGTTTGATGAAGAAATTTAAAATTAAGAAAATTACGATTAATTTCAACTATTGTTCCTTTAACTCATAAATTTCATCAAAATTATGTTTTTCCAATATGATAACTTTATTTGTATGTATAAAGAAGTATTTTAGTAAATATATATTCATGTAGATATTAAATTTTAAAATATGAAAAAAAATTTTTTTCATTTATTTTTTTTTGCTGGGGCGGTGACCCACCCACTTTTCTTTTAATTGCTAATGATATACAAGGCCAATGATTGTTATTTGGGTTAACAAATTTGAACTTACTTGTTACCGATAAAAAAATAAAAAAAAATAAAAATTAAGGGCGGGGGTGGTGACACGCCCACTTTTCCAAAAATATTTCTGAGGGTGCACATAATATAAATAAAAAAACCGCATTCAAAATTCTAGCTTACTTTAAAAGTTATTAATTAATATTCGATTTTTCGGATTTCGCCCCATAGTGCATTCCAACGACCTTAAATGGTCCTATATATACCGGATCTAGCTTATGCCCTGTTTCATTTCTTAATAGTACGTTATTTCCTATGTTTAATTCTATATTTTTTACTTTTCTATCATATATTAATTTGTTCTTTTGCTTGTTCTGTTCAAGCATTATTCTAGCTCTTTTATATGCTATTTCTAATCTATATTTTGATTCTTTAGCATAATCTTCTGCATTATATAAAGGTTCAATGTGTTCATTAACACTATTAAATGCCTTATTAATGTTTGGATTTTTGCTAAAAATTAGTTCGTATGGGCAGTAGTTGTGCGTTGTGGATGGTGTTGTATTAAAACAATAAACAAAATATTGTAGCCAAGTATCCCAGTCAGTTTTATCAACTGATATATAGGAACGAATGAATTCGTTGAATGTTCTATGGCTTCGCTCTACCGTACCCAAGGTCTGGTGGTGGTGTGCTGTTGAAGTTATGTTTTTGATACCGAGGTATTTACATAAATCTTCTATAACTGAGTTTTTATATTCTGTTCCCATGTCCGTAATGAACGTCTTCATTGGACCATATTTAAGAATAAAATCTTCAAAAATAGCTTTTGCTACTGTTTTTGCACTTTTGTTAGATATAGGTATTTTGTTAAATCGCATATCAGTGTAACTGCGTATTCATTACCTTGCTCGGATTTTGGTAGTGGACCGATCGTGTCTACTATTACTCTGTCAAAGGCCATTAGTGGTGTCTCTGTTAGTGTTAAAGGAGTTCGTGTGTGCGTTGACACTTTTGATTTTTGGCATTTTGGGCATTTTTTTCACATAATTTGTGATATCACTCGTCATATTTTTCCAATAATAATAGCGTTTTATTTTTGCAATAGTTTTTGTTGTTCCCGTATGCCCTCCTTGAATTGGATTTTCATGGAATGTAGACAGTATTTCTTCGATTTCTTTATTATTTCTTATTGTGGTCACCGGCTGGAGTAGCGCTACTCTTAGATTCTTTAATATTTTATTGCCCATTTCTTTGAAGCAATCTATTGAAACGTATTCAAAGATTTCTTCGCACGGTGCCATTTTGAGTTGTTTGATACTATGTATACCGGCTATTTTTTCAAGCCTTTGGAAAAATTGATCTAAATCAAAGACTCCATTGGTATAAAGATCAGCAACATCAATTCTTGCAATAATCTTTTTCCCATGTTTTAAGAAACATTTGGCCAAGTTTATGTGCAAGGTCACTACTTTTTTAAAATCTTCATTACGAATGACGTTATATATATTGGGCATCGAAGTGTCCGGTTGCTTTTGCAATTCGGATTCTGTTCCTGCGCAGGATTTTTTCTGTCCACTTGAACTTCTTGTAGTGAATTTTAGTATATTAGCTGTGATATTTTTTAATTCTTTTATTGTGATGCGTGATAATGCATCAGCAACGAAATTGTCTTTTCCCTTGAGATATTCTACAGTAAAATCATACTCTTCTAAGTCTAATCTCATTCTCGTTAATTTTGAACTTGGTTTAACCATTGAAAATAAATATGTCAGTGGTCTATGATCTGTTTTGATCTTGAAATGTTGACCATATATATATGGTCGAAAATGTGTTATTGCCCAGTGTATTGCTGCCAACTCCTGTTCGGTTGTATTTTTATTGCTTTCTCCTTTTGTAAATGATCGAGAAGCATATGCCACGGGCAATTGTTTATCTCCATATGTTTGAGTTAAAACTGCTCCGCAGGCTAACTTACTGGCATCTGTTATGATGCAAAATTCTTTGCTAAAATCTGGGTATTTTATTTTTCATTAGAGCTTCTTTTAGATAATCGAATGAGTTTTGGCATTAAACTGTCCATTCGAAAGGGACATTCTTTTTACATAATCTAGTTATGTGCCGTGAATAGTCGGCGAAGTTTTTAATAAATCGTCTGTAGTAGTTGCAGAAGGCAACGAATCTTCTAGCGCTATCAGCGTCCGTAGGGACTGGGTATTTTTCAATGACATCGTATTTTTTGTCGTCTGGTAAAATACCTTGATCAGTACTGATTTGTGACCTAGAAAAGTCACTTCATGCATGAAGAATGAGCATTTTTCTGGATGTAGTTTGAGGTTGTGCTTTCTACACAAATCAAAAACGTTTGTTAAATTTTTGATCATGTGATTTTCGGAACAACCGATGACGATTAAGTCATCCATGTACAAGAATGCTTGTGAAGGGTCTAAACCAGAAAATGCTATTGTCATCATTCTTTGAAAAGAATTTGGCGCTATTTTTAGTCCATATGGTAATCGTGTGAAACGATAAGAGCCATTGCTCGTTGAAAAGGACGTAATGTTTCTAGACTCTTCTTTTAGTTGTATTTGGTGAAAACCGGACATTAAGTCCAGACATAAAAAATATTTAGCTTTTCCTAATTGATCGAGAATATCATCTATTCTTGGTAATGGAAATTTGTCTGAAAGTAATTTTTTGTTTATTTGACGATAGTCTATAACTAATCGCCATCTCTTGGTATCGGATCCTGGTAATCCCTTTTTGGGGACTAGAAGTATCGGGCTGTTATATTCCGATACAGAGGGCTCTACGATTTTATCCGAGATGAGTTTTTCGACTTGTCTATTAACTTCTTCTTTATGAGTATGAGGAATTCTGTAATTTTTAATGTACACTGGTTCATTATCTTTAACTCTCAATTCTTGTTTATAAAAATTATTAGTAGTTATCGATTCGGTTTCAAGTCCGAATATGTCAGTATACTTGGTGCAGATATCTTTAAGTTGTTCTTTAAATAACTGGGGAAAGTTCTTTTCTGATTTTTTCATCACCATTTCCTGGCGATCTCTGCTAATGTCTTTGACTTCTTCATAGTCACTTAGCTTTTCTATTTTAATGTTGTTTAGGTTTGCTATTTTGATGGAGTTAGTAGTGTTTAGAATTCGGACAAATGTTTGTTGGTTATTGGAAATAGTGTTTCCAATGAATATTCCTTTATCAATTTCTTGATTTGGAATGAAGATATTGTTTTCTGGTGAAACAATATTGATTTGACGGATTACTTCAGAACGAGCTGAAAGTATTGTGGCATTATTATCGCAAGTGTAAATTATTGGTAATTTTATTGGATAATTTAAATTATTTGGCCGAAGTATTAGAGAATCACATGCTTGTGTAAAATCTAATTGGCAATTATATTTTTTAAAGAAATCTATACCAATAATGCCGTCGCTAGGTATTGGAAAATCTTGTCCGACTATATGAAAGTCGTGTGGAATTACATACTTTCCTGTAGATAATTCAATGAATACTAAACCTTTAGAAAGAACTGAACCTTCACCAATTCCAGATATTTGGGTTGATATATTTGAATTTATATTTTCGAATATATCAACATTTTCTTTTAATAGTGATATGTCAGCACCAGTATCTAGCAATAGCGTAAGTGCTTTGCCTGTTTTTTCATTTTTGACTTTAATAAAGACACTGAGGTTTAAGTTAACTGTGTGTACTTTGTTATTTATTTGTGAATATCTTAAGGGGCTTGCTGGTTTTCCGAGTTAGTCTGGGTAACTCGAACATTGTTATTACCTTGGTAGTTGCCGTTGTTGTGGTTATTGCCTCGGTTGGAATTATTCCGTCCTCGGTTATTACCACGGGCATTACCTCTATAGGGTCCTCTGTTGCTGGTATTATACTGTTGGTAGTTTTGGTTATAGTTACCACGACCATTTGGTCTACCTCTTTGGGTGTAATGGTAATTATTACCTCTACCTCTGCCTCTGTGATACAACACAGTACTGGCACTTCCAGTCATTTCAGTGCTGAAATGGATATATTTACCCATGACGTCATTGAAAGTGACGAAGTTTCCTGCTTCCAAGATAATACGAAGTTTATCATGTTCGCATTTTTGGTCATGGCAGAAATAGATTCTTTTGTCGAATTTTTTTCAACAGTATATTGGGAAGCTGTTTTTCCCTTTTGTTTAATATTGAATAACTTTGCCTTTAGTACTTCGGGTGATTCACCCTTGACGTTACCCTTTAGCTTTGTTATTATTGCCGATATTGTAGTTTCATCTTGTACTTTGTACAAGATTGGGCCAGTTATCTTTGACTTGATAACTTCGACAGCTAGGCTTTCTTGATCGCCTTTTGTTCGCTCAACTATGCGTAGAGCTGTTAGGAATCGGTTGAGTGACAGTTTTTTACCGTCGAATTCAGGGATAGATGATGAAACTTGTTTCACATATTCCCTATCCAATGCTACTTGTTGTGCCATGTTGCTAAATTCTTCAAGTGCATCTGTTTCACTGCTGATATCTGCGTCTATTTGTGGTTTAGACTCGTCTAAATCGTTAAGCTGGGTTTCATTAAAATCAGCCAATAGAGTTAAATCTTCAGGAACCTTTATTTCAATGTTCTGTCTAATACCGATAGCTTTCAATCTTGTATTTAAAGATTGTATTAACTTTAGGCATTGTTTGGAATGTTCTGCTGTGAGTTTGTCTTGATATTCATTTGTTGCCTGTACTATATTATTATATTGTTTTATTAATATACGAATATGGTATATTAGTATTTCGACTTTAAAAGGCGTGTCTTCATTAACGCATTTATATGACTTATCAAATTGATCTTTGAAGTCATCTATAGTCTTTACTAATATATTCCATTCCATTATACCTTAGCCATGTAAGCTAAAAGAAATACATTCGATTATTCCTACTATATTCTGTTTAAGTTGTTGGCCCTACTCATATAACGTTTTTTGATTAATTTATTGTGTTTGACATAAATGGTCAATAGAAATTTACAAACTGACACAATTGTTAATATGAGCAGTAGGATCCACAAAGATTGTATATCTTCTGTGTGATCTACGATTTTGACATTATTGACCACGTTGGCCGTATTGTCTTTTGTCTGACTTTCATCACTGCCGAACCAACCCATATTGGTAAATTTTCTGACAAAGCAAAAAAAAATATTGTATTGTTTAACAAGTGGAAATTGGCTTTTTTTTTCGAAAAATTATTTTCACTTTAATTTTATAATTCTTGTCATTTCTTAGAAAATTTTTTTTTTAAATTATTTTCAAACTGTTCAATGGTTGGCTTTTTTTTTTACTTTCTTTGTTTTAAATGCAAATTGATTGAGTTTAAGTAGAGATATACTCGTTCTATATAAAAATGTAGTAGGTGTGTTACAGTATTCTACCTAATGTTTTGTACGACTTTATGGGCCGTACGCTACCGGGCTGGTTTGAGCTCAGTTTAACATTTGATTTGCTTAAAATAAATATATTATATATTTTATTTATTCTACGCTGGGCGCTCTATGTAGCGCCTGCCGGTCCGTGTTGGGCGCTCGATGTAGCGCTGCCGGCCCGATTGTTTTTCCACCGTTGGTGCAAAAGGCGGTCCTTTGCCATTCGCACTTTTCTTCCCGCGATGGCGCAAGTGGCAGTCCAATGCCTCTCGCGCTTAGTTTTTGCTGCAGGTGCCTCTGCAGAATACGCTTTCCAGTGGTCCCTCGCAGTCAGCTGGGCACATCTTCTTCTGTATTGGGATAGATATTTTTGTAGGTGGTTGATTAGTTGTTCCAACAGTAGGAATACATATAAGAAGGTGAAATAGTGTGTTGTGACTTTCTTTGCGCCAGTGTATTGTTTATGAATGACTCTAAGTAGTCAATTCGGTTCTGTATTTTTGTAGCCGTATCCCAAATTGGGGGATTTTCAGCATTAAGCAGTTCCTTAAGCTTTGCAATCTCTTGTTTAGCTCGGAATAAAACGCCACTGCGTTTGGCTTTTGGCATTTCTCTTTCTCTCTTTTTTCACTGTGCTTTAGCGATCACAACCACACTACTCACTCAGTCTTATAATATCGCCTCCTCCGATGCGGATCATCCAACGGTATTAGCTTTGCTGTTGTTGTTCAGGTTGTCTTTATAGTCGTAGGTCCTCCAGGACCGCTGTCACGGTCGCCATGTAATTTGTTGGTTGTTGCACAAACAAAACACTTTTATGTTTTAGGTTTTATTAAAAGGTTTATTGAATTCAACAACGTCTAGTGACGTTGATTGGTTTTCATCGACTGTGTGTCGTTCAACTGTTTCATTGTACTTAAGTCTAACATTAGAGTTTTACATATATGTCTCTGTCGCTGAGTACAGCGGCAGAGCGGGAGTATGTAGTGATCGTATGCATATATGTATACACTTATGGCATATACATTGAGTATATACATAACGCAAGACAAAGGAATGGTATGCGGCCGAATATGCAGACGTTGCATATTCTGCGCCGCGGTCAGGCCACTCATAAGTGGACGATCTTATTTCAAATGTACTTTGGCTTGTGTTATGCTTAGCAACAAAGTGTTGCTAAATGGGTTATTGTATATTTGGTTTGATATACCCTTACATTAGTTGGGTATGTTGAATATTAGTATTGATCACGCTACATTAGTATGAAAAACTTTTTTATTTCTTAAGATATCTCAACCAAACTTACAGATTGTATGTTTGGGACTGTTTCTTACATTTTGACCATATTTAGTCAAAGTCGGGTTACTATATCATATGGCTGCCATAGGAACAATCGGATGCAAATTAACTTTTAGAACCAAAATCTCTGTTGTTGTATGAGATATCCTAACAAAACTCATAGATTAGCTCTTCTTGCTAAATTTTGACATTTTCCCCAAGTTAGCTTTTTCCGCCAAATTTACCTTTTTCCCGCCAAATTTAGCCTTTTCCCTGCTAAATCTGGATTTTTTCAGCTGAATCGATAAATCTGTCTTTAACCTAAGTCCAATTACCAGGGAAAAACATTAAAGCACTAAAGTTAAGTATTTGCGTTTTTCGTCAAAAAATGCTATCTATATATATAAAACTCTTTGTCCTGACTGACTCACTGACTGACTGAGAATCAACGTGCAGCCCAAACGGTAAAAGATAGAAAGCTGAAATTTTCACACAACATAGGTGAGATAATTTCATCGTGCAATAAGACGGAGTTTTGCGAAATTCGACCTGTAAGTGGGTCAAAATCAAGGTCAAAGGTCACAGAATTGCTTAGTATGAAAAACTTTTTTTGTTTCTCAAGATATGTAAACCAAACTCACTGATTGTATGTTTTTGACTGTCCTTTACATTCTGACCAAATTTGGTCAAAGTCGGAGTTACTATATCATATAGCTGCCGTAGGAACAATCGGATGACAAAATAACCTTTAGTAAGAAAAACTCTTTTATTTCTTAAGATATCTCAACCAAACTTACAGATTGTATGTTTGGGACTGTTTCTTACATTTTGACCAAATTTAGTCAAAGTCGGGTTACTATAATCTATATGGCTGCCATAGGAACAATCGGATGCAAAATTAACTTTTAGAACCAAAAACTCTGTTGTTGTATGAGATATCCTAACAAAACTCATAGATTAGCTCTTCTTGCTAAACTTTGACATTTTCCCCAAGTTTAGCTTTTTTTCCGCCAAATTTAGCTTTTTCCCGCCAAATTTAGCCTCTTTTCCTGCTAAATCTGGATTTTTCAGCTGAATCGATAAATCTGTCTTTAACCTAAGTCCAATTACCAGGGAAAAACATTAAAGCACTAAAGTTAAGTATTTGCGTTTTTCGTCAAAAAATGCTATATTATATAAATTTGTTAAACTGGACTACTAAAGATGTTCTTTTTAATTTAGCGAGCGAAGCGAGCTTAGGGTTGGCGAGCAAAGTGAGCAGTATGAAGTTGTTAAGCCGACAACAAAAGACCTTCTTTTCAATTTTGCGTACGAAGCGAGCGGGGGTTGCCGAGCGAAGCGAGCAGGGGACGGAGCCCCCTAGTATTATATAAATTTGTTAAAACGGACTACTAAAGATGTTCTTTTTAATTTTGCGAGCGCAGCGAGCTAGGGGTTCGAGCGAAGCGAGCAGTTTTAATTTGTTAAACCGGACAACAAAAGACTTTCTTTTCAATTTTGCGAGCGAAGCGAGCGGGGGTTGGCGAGCGAAGCGAAAAACGACAATTACATGTCTCCCAAAAATATAATAAGCTTATAATCCAAAACATCAATTTCTATACTTTAAATATCCGTCGCCTGAAAAACGACAATTACATGTCTCCCAAAAATATAATTGGCTTATAAACCAAAACATCAATTTCTATACTTTAAATATCCGTCGCCTGAAAAACGACAATTACATGTCTCCCAAAAATATAATTGGCTTATAAACCAAAACATCAATTTCTATACTTTAAATATCCGTCGCCTGAAAAACGACAATTACATGTCTCCCAAAAAATATAATTGGCTTATAAACCAAAACATCGATATCAATACTTCTAATGCATTACGCCTGTTTCATTTTTAACAAAATTAGCCTCAACAGCTAAGATATTATTTTTCTTTTTCTTCACACAAAATATTTATCAACTTAGCAGCAGCTTGCGGCTAACTAACAACTTGGGCCATAGTTTAACCTAACAACTACTAATATAAAAATAAAAACAAATCCCATACTAACACTAAAAACCGCCATATGTTACCTTATTCTTTCAAACATTTTTACCTATGGGCAGTCACATGGTCCCCGCGGGGCGCTCGTGATCAGAAGACACAAACTTGCAAAATGGAGCGTTGTTTGTATTATATGCTTTATATGTGGGAAAGCAACAGGCCCCCTCATAAGTGAAAAAAAAACTCTCGTCCGGTCGATTTAAAATAAAAAAGCTCAGGCAAAAACAATTAAAATAAAGTGAAAGGAACAATTAACAAGTGAAGATTCATAGAAACTTGGCTTTTTTAGCGTGTGTGTACGTGTGTGTGTTGTGAGCAAGGCAATAAAATTAAAATTAGCCATACAAAAACATTAATTAAAACTAACTGAACAATTTTCATCATCCCTACACGGACAACAACAATAGCCACACAGAGAGAGAGAGAGAGAGAGAGAGAGAAGTGAAAAGAGAAATAACTGGACATTTTGCCAAACAGCAATAGAAAAAAAAAAACAACAGCAACGAGTCAATTCGCAACGGCAATAAATAACAGCAAAACGGCAAACTGGTCCGATTGAAGCGGTAGAACGCTGCTGCCACTAATATGCGTGTGATTTCGCCGCGTAGATCGTCAACGTCAGCAGCGGGCAGTGGCAGTCTCTACGGCACAACGTCGGCCAGCTGGCAGCTCGAGCAGCACCGGCACCAGCACCGGGGGAGGAGGCGCCACAACTAACGGCTATTCGCGCTACTCAACGATCTGCGATCGCGGCAGAAGCCTATTCAAATATCTGCCCTCGTCAGCACGCACCGCATCATCATCCACATCAGCATCATCATCATCTGGCTATAATCATTACAGCAGCAGCGGCAACGGCAGCCATTATCCCAGCTCCCTATTCAACATATTCCTCTTTGTATACGCCGCGTGTGAGCACACAGCGGAATAGCATTGGAGCCACATCGTATCTGAGCGGCGGTTCTGGTTCCCTTGGCAACTCTGGATATCGAACCAATTCTGCGTACTTGAGCAGCTCCAACTATGATACAAATTCGTTCGGCCGATTCGGAATTCAGACTCAGATTCTTACTACAACTGATTACAGTTCATATACCTTTTAAAATTATAACCTAAACCTTCACTTTTCAGGACTTGGATCCAATTATTAATCATTAATCTGCACAGCTACTTCAAACATCATGCCTAACTACGACCTGTCAAACAACCTTCGGATCATCTCCTGGAATGCTGCGGGTATCCTAAACAAACTAACCGAACTTAAATCCTTTATCCATCAACAGGACATTGACATTATCATTATATCTGAAACTCATCTGATTGACTCTGACTCTGTCAGAGTTAAAGGTTTCCACATATACCTTGCCAATCACCCATCAAATAATAAACGTGGCGGCTCAGCCATAATCATAAATGAAAAAATAGAGCACATTGCTCTTCCAGCTATCTGTACTGAGGCTATTCAATGTGCCCCAATTATTATTACTCTCCCTGATCAACCGCGGCTAAACATAGCTGCAATATACTGTCCACCAACAAGAGGACTCACCACTGAAGCTTTTGAGTACTTTTTCAATACTTTTGAACTTCGCTTCTAATTGCGGGTGATTGGAACGCCAAACACCGCTGGTGGGGTAACAACCGTGCCTGTAATAGAGGCACGGAGCTTACTGCCTGCTTAAGAGCCCACAACTATAACATCTTAGCCACTGGGTCTCCAACCCATTTTCCATATAGCCAAAGAAAAAGGCCTTCAGCTATTGACTTCGCTGTTTACAGCGGCAGTCCAGAGTGACTGCCTTCAAATTGATTCATCAGTTGATCTTGGGTCAGATCACCTTCCCCTTCTAATACAACTTTCTAGAAAGCCAAATATCATTCTGTTTAACGAACCAATTTTGCCAGCAAATGCTAGCATCAAAAAATTCCAGTTATGGCTAAACCAAAATATACATCTAAATACAGAAATTTCTTCTGGTCAAGATATTGACGATGCTGTTGACATCATTACAGCAGCAGCGGCAACGGCAGCCATTATCCCAGCTCCTATTCAACATATTCCTCTTTGTATACGCCGCGTGTGAGCACACAGCGGAATAGCATTGGAGCCACATCGTATCTGAGCGGCGGTTCTGGTTCCCTTGGCAACTCTGGATATCGAACCAATTCTGTGACACGAGCAGCTCCAACTATGATACAAATTCGTTCGGCCGATTCGGAATTCAGACTCAGATTCTTACTACAACTGATTACAGTTCATATACCTTTTAAAATTATAACCTAAACCTTCACTTTTCAGGACTTGGATCCAATTATTAATCATTAATCTGCACAGCTACTTCAAACATCATGCCTAACTACGACCTGTCAAACAACCTTCGGATCATCTCCTGGAATGCTGCGGGTATCCTAAACAAACTAACCGAACTTAAATCCTTTATCCATCAACAGGACTATTGACATTATCATTATATCTGAAACTCATCTGATTGACTCTGACTCTGTCAGAGTTAAAGGTTTCCACATATACCTTGCCAATCACCCATCAAATAATAAACGTGGCGGCTCAGCCATAATCATAAATGAAAAAATAGAGCACATTGCTCTTCCAGCTATCTGTACTGAGGCTATTCAATGTGCCCCAATTATTATTACTCTCCCTGATCAACCGCGGCTAAACATAGCTGTAATATACTGTCCACCAACAAGAGGACTCACCACTGAAGCTTTTGAGTACTTTTTCAATACTTTTTGAACTTCGCTTCCTAATTGCGGGTGATTGGAACGCCAAACACCGCTGGTGGGGTAACAACCGTGCCTGTAATAGAGGCACGGAGCTTACTGCCTGCTTAAGAGCCCACAACTATAACATCTTAGCCACTGGGTCTCCAACCCATTTTCCATATAGCCAAAGAAAAAGGCCTTCAGCTATTGACTTCAAGCGTTTACAGCGGCAGTCCAAAGAGTGACTGCCTTCAAATTGATTCATCAGTTGATCTTGGGTCAGATCACCTTCCCCTTCTAATACAACTTTCTAGAAAGCCAAATATCATTCTGTTTAACGAACCAATTTTGCCAGCAAATGCTAGCATCAAAAAATTCCAGTTATGGCTAAACCAAAATATACATCTAAATCAGAAATTTCTTTGGTCAAGATATTGACGATGCTGTTGACATCTTGACAAGAAATATTCATCAAGCTGCCATCTTTACCTCCAATAATTCCAATTATTTGCCTTCTAACAGTCGCTTTCGTATTCATTACACTCCTCCAATCGTCGCATTCAAAAAATGCTAATTGTCAAACGATACTTGAAATATAAACACCTTGTTCTTCGTGATCAAAATTTCAAAAGAATGCATAAAATTGCATCGAAAGAAACTCTGGAGATTCACCAAGAGTATAAAAAGGCAACCGACTCCTAATCTTCCTATAAGGCTTCATGACTCTTCGTCAACCATTCATAATTCTGTTAGAGGCGGTCAGATCTGGTGTGCAAGTCCTGCGGAAAAGGCTGGAAGCCTTTGCGCAACATCTTGGAGGAAAGATTCAAGCCCTTCCTCCTGAATACTGAAAATGAAAGACTTGAAATTATAAATTCAAATAAAGAACAATCAACTTCACAACACAATCTCACTACAATCCAAGATTCCGTCCAATCACTATCACTGAAGTAAAAAATCACATAAGCAAACTAGAGAATAATAAAGCTCCCGGACTGGACAAAATTGACAACAGGACTATTAAATCCCTTCCTAACTCTGCTCTCCTATACCTTATCCTCATTTTCAATAACTCAATAAGGCTTGGCCACTTTCCTTCTCAATGGAAAAAAGCTACTGTTACCATGATCCCAAAACCTGGTAAGTCCACCGATTTACTTTCCTCATATAGACCTATCAGTCTATTATCTGGCCTATCTAAAATCCTTGAACGTCTCCTACTTACACGTATGTTTGAAGCACAAACTTTCAAAAGGGCTATTCCCAATCATCAATTTGGTTTTCGATACCAACATTCCACAGAACAACAACTCGCACGTGACACTCCAAATTTATTTTCAAATCTTTGAAAAGAGTTATTTTTGTTCTGCCGTTTTCATTGATGTTCAAGAAGCCTTTGATAGAGTATGGCATCAGGGCCTATTCTATAAACTTAAATTAATCTCCCCCAGTTTTGTATACTATTATACGCCACTACCTATCTAATCGAAAACTTTATGTCATTATGTACGCAGTCATTATGTACGCTTCTGACTCAGCTTCTCTAGCCATTTCACAAATCAACACTCTACTCGATGCTCTTTCCACTGGACTAACAAATGGTGCATCAAAATTAATGCCAGCAAAACGGCACATGTACTGTATACTCTTAGAGATGATTACGAAATTCGTCTTTTTGGTGAATGACATAAACTAATGGGAGAATTCATTGAAAGCAAAAACTGGCATGCATATCTAGGTATCAAACTAGATAAAAAATTAAATTTCTGCCAACATGTCACCGCTTTGGTATCAAAACTCAAATCTCGCAGATCCCAACTTAACTGGTTGATCCAATAAAAAAAGTAAACTCCCTTTAAACTGTAAAACTCTCCTTTACAAACAATTAATTGCCCCTTTATGGCACTACAGTCTTCCAGTCTGGGGCTCCCTTTCTAGTCGAGCACAAGTTGACAGAGTCTGAATTTTCACAAATGCTACTCTCAGAACTATTTCTTCTGCCCAATGGCAAACCCCAGTTACACCATTCATAATGATCTCAAAATTCGAACAGTCGAAAATACTTATGACAAATTCTCGTCCAACTTTGTGGCAAGACTGAGTCACCATTTCAACATAAGAAGCCCAGAAATATTGTTACTACTCCCGCCCGACTTGAGAGAAGTAGACCTAGATACATTCAACAAGTTCACAAACATATCAGACCTCTCCATCAGATCTCGATACCAATACCTCCAATAGATCAAGCAATGCTTCGTTCGGCTACACCTTACCTTTACAATCTGCTCTGTAAAAGCAGACTATACTACAAAAAATTGCAGATCTCCGTTCTAGACTGCCTTACGATCCAAACAATCCCGGACAAACTTCTATGCTCCGCTTTCATATAAGCCCAGCTGAATTGAATTACATCACCCAGGAGCTACATACTCTTAATTTCAATCTTGAACACACTAATGACCTGATTACCTCTGCCAGCATTTCGTCCTCTCAACCAGCTACTAATTTTGCTTCATTTTTCTCCACCCCACAAGGCCATTCTTTGCCAGCCCCCGTTCCTGGCAGAACACCAGGTTTGGCTGTACTTCTCTAAGAAAACAAAATTTGCTACCAAGATTTAAATGATATG
>JAWNPO010000226.1:0-27583 GCA_035047525.1 Drosophila quinaria | reverse complement strand
GCTTTTGCAATGCGGGCTCGATCACCCGATACCCTGTTTTAAATGAAAGCATTATTTTTATTTTTTTCAGCGAATTGATAAATTGTTGTGGCAATATTTTATTATTATTATTATTGAAATTAAAAAAATAATAAAATTAAAATAATAATAACTATTAAAAAATAATAAGTAATTATTAAAACAGTACAAAATGCCGCTTTCATTTAAAACAGGGTATTGTTGTATGTATTGTTTGCTTAGTGGTTGAATCTAATTGCTCCAAACAATAATTGTAACAATTCTGCATATTGGCTCTGTAAATTGGTCAGAATTTTCAACACATTTATTATATATTATCATAACTATGTATTAACTTTTTATTAGTTTAAATTACAATCACCATGATGATTGATTGATTGATTATAACTAAAATACTTTGATGACTTAGTAGTATTAGATCAAATTTGCATCAGAACGTTTATCTATTAAAATTGTTAACATAAAAAAATATCGAAATTTTATACTGAACACACGGAATGAGTTGTCTTAAATCCGAATATGTTATTTGATCAAACCCTATATAATTAGATTGTTAAACCACTCATTTATGTGAAAGGTTTGTATCTAACGAAACCCCTATTTTATAGGTGTAAGTTTTTTTTTAAATTTACCCAGTCTTAAGTGGTTGGATTGTGATAAAGGTGTACGTCTATTGCTACAATCTTTAACAGGATTGTAAAATATAAATTGTTTTCAACAGCTGTATTATCCGAGACTATAATAGCAAGAGATTTAAAATTCCTTGTAGCAATCGCAAAATAAGATAACTTGTTTCTTGTCAAAGTTGAATTATAAGCACAAAATATTAGATATAATCCTAATGTTTTATTTAATCTAAATATTCCAATGCGATCAGATAATGATTAGAGGTGTTATTTAAACATTCTCTTTAATTTATTGTAGTTTGAAGCTTTGAAGCCTAACCTGGCGCCATGTTTGCAACTGCGGTTTCAGTACACAGAAAAAAAATCCCGGATATTTAGCCCGAATTCAATCCGAAACGATGTCAGAAGTGCGGTAATCTCGGATTTTCTTAAGCCAAGTATGAAATACTTGATTTTTCAATCCCAAATTCAATCCTGAAATTGTGTAATTCAGGCTAAAAAATTGTTATAAATTAAAATGTTATTTTTAATTTATTTTTTAAAATTTTTTTTTTAAATTTTTTGTTTAACATTTTTAATTTTATTTAATTTTGTTTTTAAGATTTTCATTTTAATGTCGGGAATGTTTGACTACAAATTGAAGAAGGACTCGAACCCAGGTTTTTTTCAAACAGGTCGGCGACTCTAACCACTGAGCCACCGGACCAGTTGACATGAGAGAGGCCGAGAGAGAATTTTCCCTCGCGCTCAGCAGATGTAGTGATCAGATGTGGTGATCAAAGGATTTAAGCTTGAATCAAGTAATTTGGGCTTATTTTCCCATTTCAATCCTGAAACAGGCTTAGTTATACTGATTAATCCTGAATACATACTTAAATTATATGTACTTAAATTAAGTATTTTATATTTGATTTTAGAATGGCTTTTTTTTCTGTGTATCTCCTTCGGAAATCTCAGAAATGAAAAGTTAGAATCTTGCAGTCGTGACTCCTAGAATCTGATACTAATTTTTAAATTAAATATTATGTTTAGTTAGATTCTACTGAATAATCACTCACCGTTGCGCTACTAGTCGCGTGAGGGAATGCAGCCTTTGAAGCGCCTCCAGCGGCAGCTGTTGCATCTTGTTGCCGGATATGTCCAGTGTCATTAGAGAATACGTCATGGTGCTACGGAGGGATGATGGTTATTATATGTATTTACATACAATATAAATGGGTACATATTTAGTAATAAAGGTAATAGTAGCACTAAGCTTTTATAAATGAGCTTTGGGCGTCCCGGTAACAGCCACGCCCCTTTGGTTATTGGGGTGCTGCCTGCCTTTTGACATATCCTACACAGAAGTCAGAAAACAAATATTTAAACTTAATTAACGCACCGCAGACCCAACGACGAGTCGTGTGACCTGTCCCCACCCCCCGCTGCACTTTATTAATCACTGCGGACGGCAGTCCGCGCTAGTGACGAAAGCAGCACGAAGGGTGCGAAGGCGACTAGCATATATACACAGGAAGAATGGAAAATTTGCTATGACTGTCCGATCAGGTTGAGTTATATACCGATCGAAAGGTATCAATTAAACTTACAAATGTGCATACTAAGACTTTTGGAAACTCACCTGGTTCGTGAGATAAACAGGTGTTAGTGGGAGGGGAAAATTTTAAATTATTGGAGCAAATGGGGCCGTTGGAGCCTTTTTGAAATTTATTTTAATTTTTTACTGTTCTAATAAAAAATACGCGTCGAATGACACCTCGATCATTAAAATCCGATCACTGGTTTAGAAGATAATTAATTTTGAAATTTTTGGTGCCCTTCTCAAAACGAGATGAAAAGTCAGTCTGTCTGTTTGTTTGTTTGTTTGTTTGTTTGGATCAAATCGTTGATTTAGCTTAAAAGTTTGAATGAGGACTTGTTCCCGATCAAAAATCTAGAAACGTTTGTTCTACGACTTTTTCGAAAAAACGCTAGTTTAGCGGGAAATCGCTAAAAACCGCTAAAATTAAAACCCCTTTAGCATCCAAACTATAGAAGCTACAGATGTGGTTTATATATCGTTGGAAAGGTATTTTGAAGGGCTTTTAAGCATAGCTGTAAGCTTTTTTGCTAAAGAACACAGGTAAAAAGCTACAGGTGAAATAAGGTTTTTTTTTACACTTTTTTTCGATTTAGGAAAAATCTGTGTTTTAAATCACTTTTTAATATATTATATGTTGTAGACAATTCAATTCCGCGTTTTTTGACATATAAAACATATCTCTCAAAATTCGTTTGGGCAAGATATTACCCATCAACTGAATATACCTTTTACCTTTACACTTCTGCATGTACATATGCAGTATGTACACTGCTTGCAGCGCATTGCGGAAATAAACTGCTTGCAAGTGGTGAATTCTTTTTGCGGCAAAAAAACCATATTATAATTGCGATTAGAGTAATATCGGTATATATTTAGGGTTACTATTCATGATTTAGTCGAATATTAGTCGATATTACTTCTTAACTGAATGTATACATTTTACTTAGAATTGGAATAGGACAGCAGCAGCAAAGTGTGATAGCAGCATGTGTGTTTGTAAAGGGAACCAGTGTTGTCAGACAGTTCGTTCTAGATTGTACAAACAAGAAGCACCTTTTAACAAGGTTATACTCTAAAAATTTATTGCGATTTAAAAATTTCTGATGTCTTATTAAAAAATTACTGATATCTTATAAAAAAAACCTCTTTACGAGGTGAAAGTCTAGTGACGAAAACAGTTTTATGCCCCAAAATTTCTGATATCCAATTTTGTGACGAATAATATTAAGTTTTACATATAAATTATTTTAAAAAAAATTTTGCATTCGGCACTGCGCAAAACAGTGAGTGTTATTTGATATAAAGAATTGAGACATTTTAGCGCAATGTGCCGAATGCAAAATTTTTTTTAAAATAATTTATATGTAAAACTTAATATTATTCGTCACAAAATTGGATATCAGAAATTTTGGGGCATAAAACTGTTTTCGTCACTAGACTTTCACCTCGTAAAGAGGTTTTTTTTATAAGATACGTAGTTACACACATACACGCACTACAACAATCAAACACACACACATATATATGTATATACATACATATATATGGTTGAGAAAGCGAGAAGAAAAGCGACCTCAATTATGAAAACCACGAGGTTTAACAAACAAGCTTCAGAGGCTTCTGTTCAAAGCGACGCTGCTTTAGCTTGTGAGTCCCTGTACTTAAGAAATACAGAAGGTATACTTAGTTTTCAAAGGCAGCAAGTGCGTTACAGTATATAAATTGTATATGGGCATTACCAGAAAAAGGTCCACATCGCCCAAAAACGTAAAATTCATCAAAAACTTATATGTTATGAACTTTTCTTCCAAAAATGAATTCAAGCTATTTTTTTAAGCAATATACGCTAGTAAAATGACTAGCACCTTAATTTATAAGACTTGTCTTGCAGCGCTAGCAATCAAATAAATAAATTAATAATATTATAGATATTAAAAAAAAAAAAAACTATAGGAGAATATAGATTCTATATTGGAATACATTCACCTTTCCTATATTTTTGCACATTTTCTTAAAAATTGATTTCCAAGACGGACCGTTTGTATTCTATCGATTACACTTAGTAAGATTAATACAGAGAAATTTATTAAAAATTTAATTTAAAACACCTTTTACAAACTGTTTTTGATAGATCGAAAACATGTTAAATAAACAAAATGATAGTAACATATAAAAATTATTTCTAAAATGGAAAACTACATTATTTTTATATGGTTTAAGAGTATTTTCTTCCAAATTACTTGCCACGTTTTGCATTTGTCAAGATGAAGTCAAACATGACTTAATTTTTTCGTCTCGTTTGCACTATTTTCTATAAAAAAATTCGAAAACGACAAGTCTTGAAAGCCTGTCTTTTATAATAAAAATGTGTTAATAAAATGCATTAGGCAAGTGAGAAAACATTTTTAAAAATGTCAACTTTTGCCAATTTTTCTTTCATTTAAAGCAGTGCAGATTACTGCTACTCATGCATATGTTTGCATTAAGTTAGTGTCGCCATGAAAATTTCCTTTGCGCTCGAGATAGCGCCGTGCCGACAGCTGATTTAAAGACGTACAAATGGTGCGTTCTCGATCTTGGAAATACCCATATATGTATTCTTTATGTCATTTTATATGTCATATCTATTCAAATATTTTAAATCAGGGATTAAAACCGAAACAAATTAGGTTTCGCATTTAGGTTTCGTAACTGTGAACCGGTTTTTATATGTTTCAGTTATCAAATTCCGGTATGGTTTCGGTTCACAAAAATATTTGTTTTCCCAAAAAAATAGAATTATAATAATAATATATTAATAATAATTAAAAAGCCATTACTTTCTTAATGTTTTATTCACACATTTATTGGTGGTTATCCTGAGTTAGCAACGTGGCACTTATCTCGCCGGTAGCTTTCTCATTCCCAACGTTTTGTGCAGGATATAGCCAAATTATCTCTTCTGGTCACTTTAATTTAGTTTGTCACAGGCTGGCGACTCAATAGATATGCCATGAGATATCCCATCCTTTTTTGACTTTTTAAGAAAATTTTAATTCCCTACACAGAAAAAAAAATCCGGGCTATTTAGCCCGAATTCAAGCCGAAACGATGTCAGAAGTGGGGTAATCTCGGATTTTCTTAAATCAAGTACGAAATACTTGATTGTTTCAATCCCGAATTCAATCCTGAAATTCTTAAATTCAGGCTAAAAAAAAAATTATTTTTTTTGTTACATTTAAACTCTTTTTTTAAACATTTTTTTTTAAACTTTTTTTTTTAAACATTTTTTTTTAACTTTTTTTTTAACATTTTTTTTTTAAACTTTTTTTTTTAAACTTTTTTTTAATTATTTTTTAAACTTTTTTTTAAACTTTTTTTTAAACTTTTTTTTTAAATTTTTTTGTTTTTCTTTTTTTTAAATTTTTTTCTTTTTTTTTTTTTAAATTATTTTTTACTAACATTTTTTTATTTTTACCCTTTTTTTTTTTTAATTGACGGTGGGAATCGAACCCAGGTTTTTTTCAAACAGGTCGGCGACTCTAACCACTGAGCCACCGAACCAGTTGAAATGAGAGAGGCCGAAAGAGAATAAAGTAATTTGGGCTTATTTTCCCATTTTAATCCCGATACAGGCTTGATTATTCAGCTTAAGCCTGGAAACATACTTAAAAAATGCAGGCTTAAATCAAGTATTTTAGGCTTGATTTTAGAACGGGTTTTTTTTTGTCTGTGTAGCTATATGAATTCTCAAAAACTACAAATTTGGGATTTACATGATTCAATTTAATTGCCTACTATGTATTCAGAAAATCATCTGCATGTAGTAAATAGTAAGTTAAAATATAAAATAGTAAAACACATACAAATCTTTGCTGCAATTTTAATCGCTTTGATTTTTATTATGGAAAATTTAAAGCAAAAACATAACTTTGTGGGAAGAAAATTTTATTTGGAGATGAATGAAGCAAGAAGACTAGGAACCTTTTACATAATTGTTAAAACTATTATTCATTTGTTTTGAAGTTACTCATCATTTTAATTTTTTTATTTTTTATCATATCAGTTAAATTTAATTTTATTAATTTAACATTACTTATCTTTTAATTAAATTTTTATATTAATTTTGGTCAACTGTACTTCGTTGACACTAAATAAATAAATAAATTTTACCTATCGAAATTCATACTTTTTAACAGTATAAATAATTATTGCAGCAACAAACATGACAGCAACAATCGCATATGTCACATATGATAGCCATTGCAAGAATGTTGTTTCATGGGATTCATCCAAGGGATAATCCATGGCTATGCAGTTGAACGACAAGGATCCACATCTTAACTGACAGATATCATTAGTCACTCGACACTTGGTCCAACCGAAACACGGCTTTGTGTGATCATCCGCCCAGAAATTTAGGCAATTCGAAGAGCTGAGTCGATCCATTGAGGTACCATTCCAAAACCAACACTGACATGTACGGGTGCAGTTTGCCATGTCCAACGGAAAGGGCTTATCATTCACTTGGGCAACGCTACTCAGACCTGTACCCATTATCAGTGCTAAAAACACCCAAAGCAAACCGCCTTCAGTCATGTCGAGAATTCTTTATTTTGTTCTTTCATTGCTCCCAAATGTCATCCAGCACGATCCGAACTCAACTGAGCTCAAGACATTTAACTCCACTTGAGAATTTGTGATTAAACTCGAGTGTGATTAATACATACTTAGTATGTGTCAACCTCACATACAATAATTATATTCCTGATATCAGAACTTATCTGAACACATATATAAAATAATTCATGCTACAAGACTGACTGACAATCGAAATGCAACACTTATCTTTAGAGCTAGGAAATTCGATTTCTTAAGAATTTTCTATTTTTGACGTATTTATGTAATTATTAAAAATTAACTACTTACCATCATCGTAAAATGGATTGTAGAAATACTCTGTGAAACTTCATTACATATTTACAAATATTTATATGTGCTAGAGTTTAAATGCTTTCAATTTATGTACTGCCTACACTTGTCTAGTAGCGGCTTTGGCAAATAAGCCCAATGCGTGGGAGATTAAGGTCAAGGTCATTTGTTTTAATCATATTATTCATATAAACTTTTTTCCTCTTTACCCAAGCATAATTAAATAATATGTGAAAAATATGTTTAAATTTTCTACAATTAAATTTTTTTATAATATATGCAAGTGATTAGAATACATAATGTTTGTATATAACTCAGTTAAATGGTATTATTTTAATATTATTTTCCAGTTTTGGGTTTTGGGCTGAGTTTTGCAACTGTTGAAGTAACTTTTCGATTAGCATACAAAATGATGAAACTGAGTGGGAGGCAGGAAACGGGATGGTTAAAGGGAGGTTCCTGTTTGCTTTTAGCCACATTTGCCAGGTTTGTGCATATTAATTAGTTTGATTTAAGTTGAGATGCGACCTGTTAATGACGAACAAGTTTCTGTCTATTTGCCGCTCACACCTCTGTCCCCATCCCTTTTCACTTTCCTCTGACAGGCTATCTGTTTACTTTTGTGTGCGGGGTCTTAAAAATTGCGCCAACTGCTAACATGCGTCCATTTAACTTTGCAAATGTAAAGCAGAGTATGAGAGGGGATTCGGTTTCGCGTTTGCGGTGGGCGGTGGGAGATGGTTGGTGGTCGGTGCTCTATAGACAGCAGACAAAGGGGGGCGTAGTTCGTTGGTTCTTTGTGCTCGTTAAAAAATTTTCGCGTTTCATTTCATGCCGCCCAAAAAAGAAAAAAAATAATCTACAAACCAAAGAGACAGAGAGAGAGAGAGAGAGTTTCCGGTAATACACATTCACATGTTTGATGTGATGTGTTGTGTGGGACCATAAAAAGCTGACGAAGTATGTGCTTGTATTTGCAGTTATACACTACATGCATATTTCGAGTCCGTTTTTCTCTCGCTTCTGGTTTATAACCCTTTAGAGGGTATTATGACTAACTGCATTTGTACTTATATGGGGAATAACCGAATAACGAGAGTGCTTGTTTAATTATTGCATTAAACAAGAATTTAATTTATTATATTTTACACATATTTAACGTGCTTTTATTTTTAGTATAGTAACTTCTATCTTATAATATGATAAGAGGCAATGTATTTTTACTATGAATTTCTTTTCTTCATAATACATAATATTGTTTTTAAGTTTTAAAATATTAAGTAAATTATTTATGACATTTCATTTGGATTTTGAAATTTATGTCTGGATTTTTGCGCTTGAACTTCAATTCACAAAATAGCAATAGATTTTAAGATATAATTTAAGTATGTCTGATATTAACACCATTTTTAATTTGAAACCATTTTCTTTAATATTTCACAAAGATTAGATTTGATCGAAAACTTTATATATTTTTTACTTTCATAAGTTGAAGTTTAAATAAATTTAGAATTTTATACAACATCTACTTTTATTTATATTTTATTTGTTTAACTATTTAGTGCTACAAACTAACGGCTATGCACCAGTCACTACTTATTTGAAAATTGATTTTAAAATATTATATTCAACAATTCAAATAGCAAACGGTACAAAAGCATTTAGCTAAATATAAACATAAGTAACATTAGCTTTAGTCGAAGGGTTAATTTTTATTTTAGTCTAAAATTCAAATTATTTTGATGAGGTAAATATTAAGAAAGGTGTATTTACTAGTCATCTTGTTGATTCGTTTGGTAATCAAGAGCATCTAGGGTTCGTATTTTGTATTTATTTAACTTAACATCTGCTTAATTCGTTTTTGTGATTATTTACACTCAAACAAATAGCGCTTGAAAGTTTTTCTTTTACCCCGATGTATGTGAAGGTGTGTGTGTGTGTGTTTGTGTCTGTGAGTGTATACTGTGGTGTGTTGTATTCGTCATGTGAGTTTGCATTTCCTGCCTGCATTTTCAGCCTGAGTGCCCCCGTGAAACACTCACAACTCTGCGTGCTCCCTTTGCCAGTAGTTTGTTAAACTTAATTTTACGCCTTTTTTACAACTTGCAGTTTTATGTTGTAAAATATGTATTTGTACATGTGTGTAAGAGAGCATGTATGAAGCACTTGCACTACAAACACATAAACACACGCCGGTAAAAAGGGAAAAGAGTTAAAAACTGTTTCCCATACAAATAGGCATGTAAAACTGTCGCATCATCAGAAATTTTATATATTTTTATGTGCACAACCGAAACTGCATCATCATGGCCCAGCACTTGTGTGATAACCCTAATCGCAAATGGCTGTAGTGTTTTTCCCCAACTGATGACCTACACTCACCTGAAGCTGCGCTCGGAAATGTCCTGTAGTTCATTGTCGATTAACTTCAGTGTCTTCAGACGCAATCCCTGGAATGTTTCATCATCGACGCTCTGCAGATGCGTATTCGACATTTCGATATAACGCACGCTGCTATGGATGAACTCTGTAAGCGATAAAGAGAGAGAAGACAAGTGAATGATGGAAAGAAACAATGAGAGTTGGATAAATTGATGTACATCGGCGTTGGAGTGTTGCAGAGACGCCGAGTTGGCCCATCCAGTTCATCATTCAAATTGATATTAAACGGCATTTGAAGCGTTTTCCATAACCCGGAGGAGAAGCGATCTGCCCGGGGACGTGGATAACGATGATGGCTTTTGTTTTGGCAGTTTGATAGCAGGCGCGTTAAAGCAAATGGGTCATCAGCGAACCATTGCTCCACAATGCACACACAAGAAACAAGAAACCAGAAACGAGAAGCTAGGCCACTGGACAAAACCCAATGGCCAGGACTTTGATTTTTATGAGCTCTTTCCGTTTTCCGAATTCCCATGCTCCGCTCGCAATCTTCCTCCCCTCCATAATAGGACAATGACCAAAGCAATTTAAAAAGGCTGTTTATATATATATATAATAACGAGTTCCACTTTAGTTTACTTTAAAAAAATATAACTTTATTAAAATAGAAAACTTAAAGCGAGTTGAACATCGGAGTTTGATAATAATTCAAGACTAACTATTAAATGTTTTGACGTCGCTTAGCAAACCTCGGCTGTGAGCTTTTGGAGATTGAGCTTTGCGTTCTAATATAAACAGAGAGGGATCTTAGGGATCGCTCTTTTGAGTCGAAGAATATTTGGGTGCTAAGCAACAGCCTGGATTTGTGCCGCGTCGGCAGATTTGACCCTTGGTGGGAATAGCAATTCTAGCGGATGTTTATATTAACTGTTTCGATCGTGGGAGCGCTTGAATTGTTATTTTCACCAGCTTGTTATTCTTATTGATATCTTATTTCTTGATAGGGGGAATTTGTGCGAGAATATTTAGGTGGCTATGTGCATTACATATGTTACTTCCCCATCCATAAAAAATTAGCCTGTCCTCAGGCGGTAATATTGGGATATAGTCTGGGTTCGGATTCGAGTAAAATATTTGCAATTTCATTTGAGATTGGATTTAATTGGATATTATTTGATTGTGGGGCTGTTTCTGTTTGTTTTTTATACTTAACAATTTTTTTGCGTGGTATGCTTTTATACTTATTGCTAAAATATAATACTAGAATTTCTTTTGTCTGTATATAGGAAAGTGGTTCTAGTTTAGTTACATTATTGTTTACATAAATAGCTTGTGTAATCTAACATAGTATTTGTGATCAATATTTCTTCTAAATGAATTGAACAATTAAATGCTTTTATAATATTATTACTTTCTATTGTTATATCTCTATTTATACAATTTTGATTTAAAATGGATTTAGGTATGTTCCAAGTTAACATTATATTAGGCTCTACATATTTTATTTCAAAAGTTTTATGTGTTTTTGAATATCTACATTCGGTTGTGTCTTGATTTAAAATTCCTGTTATACATTTGCTCATTACTAAATCTTTCGTTTTTACGGTATATGCTTTATTATTTTGTATGAAGAATTTGTCATGTATAATTTCAGTTAAAATGTTTCTGTTTTCGTCTGGGTATGGGACAATTTCAAAAATTGGTGCATTGATGATTTCACGGGGAATATGGGAAATTATCAAAATTTCATTTGTAGTTGTTTTCAACCATGTGGAAGTCTTAATATTTAAAATTTTTTCAGAGTTTACGTGTGTTAATGGACTGTGTTTTAGTAATTAAGGGTTGAATATGCCTAATCTTGTTAACTGCATTCCTAGCTCTATGTCCTCGATATATTCTGTAAATTCTTGTAGATTAAACGTAGTTATTGTTAATTTGTTGTCTGCTTCTTTAATATATGTTAAAGTGTTTGTAATTTCTATTCCTCTATTTATTACATCGATTATTTCATTTAGTTCGTTTGCTTGAACGCTATTTTCTGATAGGTTATTTATTTTGGATTCTAATTCTGCTTTATCTTCCTGATCTAATGTGCCAAATAGGTATTTATAAAATGTTCCCATAAAATTGATAAGGCCTCTTTTGTTTCGTTTTGCTATTCTTATGCCGTTCATTTCTCTTTCCAATTTTTCTGTTAAATATTGAATTTGAGATAATGTTTCAAATTCTTTAGCTTGTTTCATTAAATTATTAAATGTATTTTCGATTTTTGTAAGATTAACTGTTAAGTAATGGTATTCGTAATTTATTGGTATGTTAATAGTTCCCGTTTTAAATATAAGGTAACCGTTTTTTGATTGGATTGGGTTTACTTCTAAGCTTTGGCCATTGGTTTGTTGGATGAAATACATTAGTAAGAATTGTATAGTGAAAAGAATTATTTTATGTTGCGGCTTCCTGATTTGAGTTGTCATTAGGCGATGATCTGGAATTATCGTATTTGCTCTTGTTAATTTTCTTTTTCCTTTTAAATTTAGATTTGTAATGTATTATTTTTCTGCCTCTGTTTGTCTCTTCGAAATGTTTTTCGTCTACTTGTCTCAAATTACCGGTCTTTTTAAAAGGGTTGGTTGATTTTGAACGTACCAGATGTGATTGTCTATAATTAGTATCAATTTGAAAATCTGTACGTTTTTCATTTAGTTTATCTATTTGAGTTGTTTTGTTCAGCTGTGTGTTATACTCTGGGGTTCCTGCGTATATAAAGATGTCTGCTGGTGTTCTACCTGTTGTATTATGAACGGTTTTGTGATTATATGTGTAAAGTATTATTTCAAATCTAGTAAGCTTATTTTCTGGATCTGATTCGCTATTTATTATTCTTAATTTTTCATTAACAGTTTTATGAAATCTTTCTACGTCAGATATGCCATTTTTACTTGTTGTAATATTTATATCGACTCCTTCAGCTTTTAGCCATATTTGTAATGCTGAGCACATGAATGCTGAATCTTTATCTGCTTTAATTTCTTTTGGTTTTCCCATTTCATTGAAAATTTTGAGTAATGCTCTTTTAGCTTCTAACCAATCTCTACCATTTACTTCGATTAGGGACGCGAATTTTGAATAAATGTCTATGCAAGAAAGAAATTGTTTATTATCTACCATATAAAAATCTATAACATATTTTTCTCTGGGATTGAAAGTTTCTGGCGTTAACTCAAAAGCTAACTTTGTATCTCTATGTTCTGTTTTTGCAATGTTACAAATTTGACATTCATTAATAATATTTTGGATTAGGTTTTGGTAGTCTGGGTAAGAATATTTTTCTTTAAATAATGTGGTTAGTTTCTGTATACCTGGGTGTAATAATTCTTTATGGGTTTTAATAACGAAGTCTTTGAATTCTGCATATGTTTGAATATCTTTTAATTTTTTTGTTGATCTCATTACTTTGGTTAAATTGTTGGGACTGATTATTTGTAAGAAGGCGGTTTGAAAAGTTAAGAAATCTGTTTCGCAATGAAAATAGATTACGCTTTTCTTTGTACATAAGTATTCTTTGATTAGTTCTTTGGCATGGGTGTTTGTCATTTCTTTATACATAATTTGTATTTTGGTTTTATGAAAATAATGTATTACGTTTACATCATTTGTATTGTGTTTAATAAATTCGATCTGCCTATTGTAGTAGTTTATTGGTCTTTCCGTAATTGAGATATAATTTTGATTATCTTCGTGTGCACTGTGCACAGTTGCTGCTGTACTGTTAGGAGTTTCTCCTAATAAATTTTCTTCAAGTTTAATTCTTGACAAGGCATCGGCAACATAATTTTCTTTGCCAGGGACATATTTTATGTGATAGTCAAATTCATTTAATTTGATTTTCCATCTTTGAAGTTTCATGTTTGGCTCTTTAACATTGTTTAACCAAACTAGGGGTTTGTGATCACTGAAGATTTCGAATTTCCTGTCAAAAAGATAGGACCTGAAGTATTTAGTGGCCCAAACAATAGCTAAAAGTTCTTTTTCTATTGCAGAATAATTTATTTCGTGTTCGTTTAATGTTCTACTTGCATAGCATATTGGTTTATGGCTTTGTGATAACGCGGCACCTATAGCAATATTGCTTGCATCTGTAGTTAACGAAAAAGGGTTTTCGAAGTTTGGATAAATAAGTATCGGATCAGATGTGATAAGTAATTTTAATTTTTCAAATGCTGAGATGTATTCTTTGTTATTTATGTCAATTGTTGCATTTTTCTTAAGTTTTAATGTCATGGGTTTTACGATTTGGGCAAAGTTTGGTATGAATTTCCTATAATATCCGCAGAGTCCTAGAAATGACTTGATTTCTTTCGTTGTTCTGGGTATTGGGAAATTGGTAATTGCAGTGACTTTTATTGGATTTGGTTTTATACCCTCAGTTGTGACAATGTGACCGAGGAACTCAGTTTCTTTTTTCAAAAATTCACATTTGTCCAACTGTAATTTTAAATTGGCTTCACTGAGTTTCTTAAAAACTCTTTTCAATGATAATATGTGTTCTTCCAATGAAGTGGAATACACTAATATGTCATCCATGTAGACTAAACAATCTTTATAGATTAAATCTTCTAAAAGGTTGTTCATGCAACGTTGAAAAGTTGCAGGAGCGTTTTTGAGTCCAAATGGCATGCGAGTGTACTCGTAATGGCCATTTTTTGTCGAAAAAGCTGTCTTTGGGATTGAATCAGCATCCATTTGGATCTGATGAAAGCCTTTCGCCAGGTCAATGGTAGTGAAATATTGACATTTACCAAGTTTGTCTAATATATCATCCATAACTGGTATTGGGTATTTATCGTCAACTGTAATTTCATTTAAGTTTCGATAGTCAATTACTATCCTAAACTTTTGTTTTCGTGATGCATCACTTTTCTTTGGTACAATCCAAATTGGTGAGCAATAAGGAGAATTTGATTTCCGTATAATTCCTTGATTTATCATTTCTTTCATTTGGATTTCGACCTCTTTGTCATAAGCTTGAGGGTACTTATAAGGTCGCTTGTAAATAGCATCTTCATGTTTAGTTTGAATGACATGTTTGATTGTACTGGTGAAAGTCAAATTTTCACTTTCCTTGTACTGTATGTCTCTAAACTCATGAAGGATTTTGGTTAGTTTTGATTTTTCTTCCTCATTGAGGTGTTCTAATCTGAACTGGTTACTTTCTATTAATTCATTTTCGATTGTAAAATTAAACGGTTGGTCTGATGTAAATGGCGGATCAAGGCAATCAAATTCTGTATCTTCCATATGAGATGGATCAACACGATTGACTGCGGTCTTGTTCTTTAAAATTTCTTCATGATTACGTAGGCTGCTATATATATTTCTGGCCTAGGCAACAATAAGTGTTGCCAGGTGCAATCTGATATTTCCATTGGAAAGGTTGACATTTTTTAGGATAACATCACTCAGAACGTGTTGTCATTTAATCGTGAATTGTTAAACTTACAGAGCTTTGATCAATTCAATTCCGTTAAAAAAATGGAATTGACACGTGAGCATTTTCGTGCGATCGTTTTTCACAACTTTCGACGTGGATTATCCAGACAAGAGTGCATCGATGAACTTAAGTCTTTGTATGGCGATCAAGCACCATCCTATAGCACCGTGAAAAACTGGTATAACGAATTTAATCGTGGTCGCAGTTCGCTCAACGACGAATTCCGTGAAGGTCGTCCAAAAACGTCCGTTGTGCCAGAGAACATTGATGCCGTGCGTGAACTAATAATGCAAGATCGTCATGTGACATACCGGGAGATAGAGGCATCCTTGGGCATTTCTCCCACCAGCATACATTCGATATTACATAAACACCTGACCGTAAAAAAGGTTTGTTGTCGTTGGATCCCGCACAATTTGACAATCGCTCAAAAAAAGGCTCGTGTCGATTGGTGCAAAGAAATGTTGAAAAAATACGATCGCTGTGCTTCAAAAGATGTTCATAAGATCGTCACAGGTGACGAATCTTGGATCTATGCGTATGAGCCCGAAACAAAACAACAATCGACCGTGTGGGTCTTCGAAGACGAGCCAAATCCAACGAAAGTTGTTCGTGGAAGAAGCACTTCGAAGCAAATGGTCGCCTGTTTCTTCGGCAAAACTGGTCATGTGGCGACTGTTCCGCCTGAGCAACGAAGGACGGTCAATTCTGAGTGGTACACCACAATTTGTTTGCCTGAAGTCTTCGGAGAAATTCGAAAAATAAACAAGAGAAGACGAATCATTCTTCACCATGACAACGCGAGCTCTCACACATCGGCTCAAACCAGCGCCTTTTTGACCGGCCAAAACGTCGAATTGATGGGTCATCCGCCGTACAGCTCTGACTTGGCACCCAATGACTTCATTTTATTCCCGCATATCAAGAAAAAAATGCGTGGTCAACGATTTTCGTGCCCAGAAGATGCTGTTGAAGCGTTCAAAAACCATGTTTTGGAGGTGTCTCAATCGGAGTGGAAAAAGTGCTTCGACAATTGGTTTGAGCGCATGCAAAAGTGTATAAATAAGGCTGGAGAATACTTTGAAAAACAATAAAACAATTTTTGATGATAAATATTCGCATTTTCATTATTAGGCCAGAAATATATATAGCAGCCCTCGTATATCTCATGATAAATGGGTAATCGCTTAGGATAACAGTTTCTTCTTTATAATTTATGTTTGCTTCGCAAGCTTCGAGATATTCCCTGCCTAATAATACATCGTAATTTTCTGAAAATTCGTGTATGTAAAATCTTTGGTGTTGTGGGCAAAGTTTACTGGGGGCTAGGGAAATACATTGGTTTAAACAAATGTTTCCTTTTATCGTCTGAACTTCTAAATGACAATTTTTAATTGGGACATTTAAAAAGTTCTTCTTCATCAAATTTATTGAGGAGCCTGTATCGATTACGCATTTGAGGTGAATGTTGTTCATGATTAATCGAATGAAGGGGTTTCTTTTAGTTCTTGGTCCGAGGCTGCGTGAAGAAAATTTTCAGCAGTATCCATTTTGGATTGACCACTGGAACTTTCGAGTTGTCTTTTGAATGGCTGATTTGAAGTGTTGGCTGAAGTTTTGTTTTGTTGGTAGTTCATTTGGTTTTGAAATCTACCTTGATTTAGATTTTGTTGAAATTCTTTGTGCAACTGTGGGTTGCTTTGAATTGGGGTTTGAAAGTTTTGATTGGCGTTATTTGTGATTGATGGGCTTGCCACAGGATAGAAATTTTGAAAGTTTCCCCTATTCCTGCGAGTATCACTACTGTTTGACGTAGTTGAAGTACTGGGTTTTGAACGGTCAGTATTGTTGTTTTCGTATAGTCCCTCTCTTTGAGCTACTTGTTTTAATTTGGTTATTGTTGTGATATCGTACCTAGCCGGAGTCATAAAAATTCGGTCGGGTAACTTTCTTGTTATAACGTCTTTAATTGTGTTATTCATTGCATTTGTGTACAGAATTGTGTTTGAGGCTATGCCTTCCAACATTAATTTATTTGATATCAAAAAAGATTTGTACTCAAGGTCTTCGACAAACTTACGGATATTTCCGTTATCTTATAAAAAAACCTCTTTACGAGGTAAAAGTCTAGTGACGAAAACAGTTATATGCCCCAAAATTTCTGATATCCAATTTTGTGACGAATAACATTAAGTTTGACATAAAAATTATTTTAAAAAAAATTTTGGCACTCGGCACATTGCGCCAAAATGTCTCAATTCTTCATACCAAATAAAACTCAATGTTTTGCGCAGTGCCGAATGCAAAAATTTTTTTTAAAATAATTTATATGTCAAACTTAATGTTATTCGTCACAAAATTGGATATCAGAAATTTTGGGGCATATAACTGTTTTCGTCACTAGACTTTTACCTCGTAAAGAGGTTTTTTTATAAGATATCAGAAATTTTTGAATAAGACATCAGAAATTTTGAAATTGAATTTTTTTTTTGGACAGTATATCTTTATCAACTTTGTTTATTTTTTGTACAAGCTGAAACAAACTGTCTGGCAACACTGGTTCCCTTTACAAACACACATGCCAAGCGCAAAAGCTAGTAGCACTCTCAAACTCTGGCTGCTATGACACTTTGCTGCTGCTGTATGCATGCTACTGCATATGTACATGCAGAAGTGTAAAGGTAAAAGGTATATTCAGTTAACAGGTAATATCTTGCCCAAACGAAATTTGACGGCTATGTGTTATATGTCAAAAACGTGAAATTGAATTGTCTACAACAAATAACATATTTAAAAGTCATTTGAAACGTAGATTTTTCTTAAATCGCCGAAATGTGGGAAAAAAACCTTCTTTCACCTGAAGCTTTTTACCTGTGCTTTTAAGCAAAAAAGTTTACAACTAGGCTTAAAGCCCTTCAAAACACCTTTCTAACGATATATAGATCAAATCTGTAGCTTCTATTGTTTGGAAGCTGTGGTTTTTGGCGATTTACATGCACATGTACATACTGCATATGTACTAGTACATGCAGTAGTGTAAAGGTAAAAAGTATATTCAGTTAATAAGTAATATCTTCCAAACCCATCGGTAAAATTTTTTCTATCATATATCAAAAAACGCGAAATTTTATACACTACAACATATTGAAAGCTAAAAAAAATCGTTAGCGTCGTTTTCTCAAAAACCGCCAAAATGTGGGACAAAATATCTTATTTAACCTGTTGCTTTTTACCTATGCACTTTAGAAAAAAAGTTTAAAGGTCTGCCTAAAAGCCCTTCAAAATACCTTTCCAACGATATATAGATCACGTCTGTAGCTCATATCGTTTGGATGCTATAGGGGTTTTAATTTTAGCGGTTTTTAGCGATTTCCCGCTAAACTAGCTTTTTTTCGAAAAAGTCGTAGAACAAACGTTTCTAGATTTTTGATCGGGAACAAGTCCTCATTCAAACTTTTAAGCTAAATCAACGCTTTGATACTAACAAACAAACAAACAAACAAACAAACAAACAAACAGACTGACTTTTCATCTCGTTTTGAGAAGGGCACCAAAAATTTCAAAATTAATTATCTTCTGAACCAGTGATCGGATTTTGTTGATCAAGGTGTCATTCGACGCGTATTTTTGATAAGAATAGTAAAAAATTAAAATAAAAATCGAAAAGGCTCCAACGACCCCATTTGCTCCAATAATTTAAAATTTTCCCCTCCCACTAACACCTGTTTATCTCACGAACCAGGTAAGTTTCCAAAAGTCTTAGTAAGCACATTTGTAAGTAAAATTGATACCTTGCGATCGGTATATAACTCGACCTGATCGGACAGTCATAGCAAATTTTCCATTCTTCCTGTGTATATATGCTAGTCGCCTTCGCACCCTTTGTGCTGCTTTCGTCACTAGCGCGGACTGCCGTCCGCAGTGATAGTTAGTGTTATAGAGTCGTCGGAGAAGTTCCTCGAAGGGCGTCTGCGTTTTGAATTCATCGATGAGCGCGTTCCTCAATTGATTCCAGTCTGTAGATCCAGATAACTGTGCGACTCGCTGTGCTGCTCCAGAGGTTTGTAGTTCGATGGCTGCGAATAAAACGTTGTGTTGTCTCAAGTCTTGGGTGGGGTTATGCTGCATTATGTAGTCCACTCTTCTCACGAATGCTGTGAGATCTTCAGTTTGTCCATCAAAAGCGGGCACTTGTTTGATTTGTCCGAGAGCTTGCTTCAGGAGAAGCTCAGACAAAACCATTAGTGGTGTTGATGGGCTTGCTGGGGTTGCCATGATTGATGTTGATTGGTGGATTTATTTATTTGTTCTTTTAGATTTTCTTTGTATTGTTGTGGCCTGGGATTTCAATTATCCTTTAGCGGTCACAAAGCACTGTTAACAAAGTTTGTCACGTTTCGTAAGCACAAGCACTGATTCTGTTTCGCCTAGGACTTCAATTGTCCTTTAGTGGTTAATACTTTTCTTGTAACTTGTACACGCACGTATGTTCTTTGGCGGATATGTATTTTGTTTTAAGAAAGTTCAACTTTGCACTTGACTTTGGATTTACGGATCCTTAGTAGTCTTTTACTTTAGTTGATTACAAACACTTGACATATCCTACCGGCTGCGCCAATAACGAGTTCCACTTTAGTTTACTTTAAAAAAATATAACTTTATTAAAATAGAAAACTTAAAGCGAGTTGAACATCGGAGTTTGATAATAATTCAAGACTAACTATTAAATGTTTTGACGTCGCTTAGCAAACCTCGGCTGTGAGCTTTTGGAGATTGAGCTTTGCGTTCTAATATAAACAGAGAGGGATCTTAGGGATCGCTCTTTTGAGTCGAAGAATATTTGGGTGCTAAGCAACAGTCTGGATTTGTGCCGCGTCGGCAGATTTGACCCTTGGTGGGAATAGCAATTCTAGCGGATGTTTATATTAACTGTTTCGATCGTGGGAGCGCTTGAATTGTTATTTTCACCAGCTTGTTATTCTTATTGATATCTTATTTCTTGATAGGGGGAATTTGTGCGAGAATATTTAGGTGGCTATGTGCATTACATATGTTACTATATATATATAGAGTGACATCCCTGAGAGAGACAACAGAGCATCGCCAGGCTGACTTGATTGGCATGCGAAGAGACTGTACTAAATGCATAAAGCAGAAAATACTCTAAGACAAAATGTAATAAATACATTGATTTAAAGCTGGTGGATGAGACAAATATCTCTTATTGTAGAATAAATAAATAAACAAATAACAAACAGACATTAAGGAAACTCTGCATTTAATGAAGCATTTCAGACTTCGAAAATATATGAAAAGATTCAAATAGAATTTAAAATTCAGATAAATAATTCAAAATAAATTAATAAATATTTAAGTAACTGGAAATGTACTGTAACATAAAATTGCATTAAAAATAATGCAAATCTTAAAATTATCAGTCTGTTCATATTACATCAATTATTACATCTAATTAGTATTTTTTGTTGAGAATGAGATCTTAAATAATTCGAATCACACACCGAAAAGTATGTATTTTTGTTTGACAAGCATCTCAGCTTAAAAATATGCTGTGATATTTGTGTCAACGACCAATTGAGGCCAACAAAACACTCGCATTCATGTTGTCAAAATGTTGCATTTGCAAATTCAAAAAAATTAACACATAGACACTGTTCAACATGCATCTGTCATACACACAGCTCACAACAATTTTTCAACCAATTCCAATGAAAAAAGTCAACAAAATCAATGCAGAAGATTGCTGCAGTCACCGTGTATCGACAAAGAATTCGTTATTTTTTGACATAGAGAAAAGGAGAAAATGAAGATGTTGGGAATGAACTTGTTTGAAAAGCGCTGCTTTTAGTTGACAAATACAAGGCCTTATGAAGAGGGATAAAAAGTGTTTGTAACACTTAGGGCCGTTTTTTCAATGTTAATCTAAGTTTTATTTAATATATATTTTCAACTTTGACATTAATTTCTATACAAACTACCTCAAATTTTCTATTGAATAGTTATCAAACACCATATTTAGACATTGAAAAAACGGGCTTTAATTGAATAAAGAAAAAAATAGCGATTAAAATATAAATAATATGTAATTAAATTATTAGAATATCAAATACGGAATCCGTATTACGGATAGATGTTCAACGGGAACTATTGGATATTGTACTCTTAGAAAAAAAAGCATATTTTCTCGTTCATATAAATATTAACAATGTTTCAGTTCTTGAATAACCGCTTAAAGCAATACAAGTTACGAGAATACAATAGGATTACTTAAATGGATATATTTATACCCGTTACTTATAAAAAATAAGTAAAGGAAGATATTGTAATCGTTGCAATGTATGTAACAGGGAGAAGGAAGCTTCTCCGACCCTATAAAGTAAATATATTCTGGATCAGCATCAACAGCTAAGTCCATAAGGCTATGTTCATCTGTCCTTACAATTTGGCACACATTCTTCTATAAACCCCTCGCAGATCATGTTTGTTTTCAATTTTTGCAACGCCCCCTTCCGCCACCATAAGTCGCAAAAAAACACCACACACAGTTTCAAGATATTAGGAATTTTTTACTAATGATCGCTAACTACTATTATCATCATAAGGTAGTAATGGCTAACTAAAGTTTTTAAAAAATATAAGTGCCTAAATACTTAAAAATTCATTAAAATATGTAACGGGTATCCTATAATCATGCGCTCGACTATAGCCTTTCCCCCTTTTTTTTTATAGTATTGATTTTTTCTTGGTATTTTAACCAATGAAATTGTTAAATAACACAATTTTGAACTTTCAACTATTTCTCGAAAACGATGTTCCCTATAAATTTTGTCCATTGTGATACAATTGAATTAGATAAGGACGCTCGTTTACGAATAGTTATGTGAATTTTACAATTGCGGGCACTATGTGGCGCCGTCGGGGGTGGGAAGGGGGATATGAGTGTCGCAATTAATTTGCGATTCGTTGAGCATGTGTTAATTAACAATAGCGACAAGGTCCTTGGAGTGCGCCCGCGGCTCTCAACGGAGCAACAGTGCGCCGAGGAGGCGCATGGTGTCGCATCGTGTACTGTCGCATTTGTACACATGGTGACCATGTGTTTTTAGCCTGATTATACGCAAAAGGTTCTCCAAAGGGAATTTTCGTGTCATGCTTGTCAGCTTAAATTATGGCCTGACCTTAACTCAAGCAACGGGGCAATGCGGCACATTCCTGGCCACGCCTAGGCCGCCGCCTCCTTCCGTCGCCTACTCCCGCACATAGACAAAAAGATATACATTTTTTCGAGTGCTGTGCCCCGATGAGGAATTTTGAAATGGGGAATGAGTCCAGCCACACAGTAGTGGCCGCCTGAAAACTGACGTGCAACATGAAAATGCACTTTTCGCTTTTAATTGAAAATTTTTTACGTGAATTATCATTTATCTTTTTTGCTGGTTTTGGCTTGGTTCGGTTCGGTTTGGTTTGGTTTGTTGCAAACTTGTATTTTTTACACTGCTAATTTTTTTTTGGTTATTTTTAGTTCGCAGTTTGGCTGACGGCTTTTCCAAAATACAGACACAGATATTGTGTACAAAGACAAACACATGCAGATTCAATGACACATCGCATTCAATATGCATGTCTCTAACGGACATGCAGCGTACATGTAGTGGCCCAGTGTGACAGGTCCCAAGCTGGGTGCCTGTGTGGTGATCTTTTTAAGGAGCACTGTAGCGAATACCCTGCAGATTTTTAAAAGAGATCTGACTAGGTCGGGTTTTCTCGCTATTGCCACATAGGAGTCGAGTTCGTGCACTTCTTGCTTAGCCTAGACTCAGCTCGACGGATGGGGCGGGGTTCTTTCTCCTCCTATGGTGGCGTACATGCACACTACAACAAAAATATAAGTGCACTAGGAAGCAAACAAAATTTTAACGGAAGCAGAAATGGAAATGGAATTATGAGTCGGACAAGAAATTAACAGACAGACATTTGTGGCTCATTGTTTGGTTGTAGGGTATTTAGATGTTGTGTATACCCTATTCTGTACCCTCCCTACCTTGGCAATATCTAGTTAGAATTTTTAGGAATTGCCCCTATAGTAACTCTTGTTACTTTTTACATTTGGATTGGCATTGGCTGTAGATCGGCGACGGTTTAAAGAAAATTTAAAATTCCATTATTTCAATAGAAATATTAAACAATATTAATTAAATTAATATGTTTTGTATTCATGTTCAATCTACTGTCATTTGAATTATTTCCTATTTCTTCAATTTTATTATATGTATGTATGATTGTTGTATGCGATGATGATATCTTATAAAAAAAACCTCTTTACGAGGTAAAAGTCTAGTGACGAAAACAGTTATATGCCCCAAAATTTCTGATATCCAATTTTGTGACGAATAATATTAAGTTTGACATAAAAATTATTTTAAAAAAAATTTTGGCACTCGGCACATTGCGCCAAAATGTCTCAATTCTTCATACCAAATAAAACTCAATGTTTTGCGCAGTGCCGAATGCAAAAATTTTTTTTAAAATAATTTTTATGTCAAACTTAATATTATTCGTCACAAAATTGGATATCAGAAATTTTGGGGCATATAACTGTTTTCGTCACTAGACTTTTACCTCGTAAAGAGGTTTTTTTTATAAGATATCAGAAATTTTTGAATAAGATATCAGAAATTTTGAAATTTCATTCTATCAACTTTAATTATTTTTTGTACAAGCTAAAACAAACTGTCTGCCAACACTGGTTCCCTTAAAACACACATGCCAAGCGCAAAAGCTAGTAGCACTCTCAAACTCTGGCTGCTATGACACTTTGCTGCTGCTGTATGCATGCTACTGCATATGTACATGTAGTAGTGTAAAGGTAAAAGGTATATTCAGTTAATAAGTAATATCTTCCAAACCCATCGGTAAAATTTTGTGTCATATATCAAAAAACGGGAAATTTTACACACTACAACATATTGAAAGCTAAAAAAAATCGTTAGCGTCGTTTTCTCAAAAACCGCCAAAATCTGGGACAAAATATCTTATTTGACCTATTGATTTTTACCTATGCACTTTAGAACAAAGTTAGAAGGTTTGCCTAAAAGCCCTTCAAAATACCTTTCCAACGATGCATAGATCACGTCTGTAGCTCATATCGTTTGGATGCTATATTTTAACGGTTTTTAGCGATTTCCCGCTAAACTAGCTTTTTTTCGAAAAAGTCGTAGAACAAACGTTTCAAATTAATTGCATTTAAGCATTAGAAAAAAAAAAAAGTTTTGTCCGTGCCAGGATTTGAACCCGAAACCCGAGCTGAGAATTCATGAAAAAATCGGACGCTCTACACTTTGCGCCACTGGCGATCATTAAGGACGCCTGTCTAATTATAGATTTCATTGTTACTGCACTGTTAGTCAAATATAATTGCTGCTGCTGTCCTATTTCAATTCAAAGTAAAACGTATATATTCAGTTAATAGGTTATATCTTCCAAACCAATCAACATAAATTTATGAATGATATATCAAAAAACGCGAAATTTTACAAGCTCAAACATATTGCAAATTAAAAAAAATCGTAAATCTGGGACAAAATATCTTATTTCACCTGTTGATTTTTACCTATGCACTTTAGAAAAAAAGTTTGAAGGCTTGCCTAAAAGTCCTTCAAAATACCTTTCCAACGATACATAGATCACGTCTGTAGCTCATATCGTTTGGATGCTATAGCGGTTTTAATTTTAACGGTTTTTAGCGATTTCCCGCTAAACTAGCTTTTTTTCGAAAAAGTCGTAGAACAAACGTTTCTAGATTTTTGATCGGGAACAAGTCCTCATTCAAACTTTTAAGCTAAATTTACGATTTGATCCAAACAAACAGACAAACAAACAAACAAACAAACAAACAAACAGACTGACTTTTCATCTCGTTTTGAAAGGGGCACCAAAAATTTCAAAATTAATTATCTTCTGAACCAGTGATCGGATTTTGATGATCAAGGTGTCATTCGACGCGTATTTTTGATTAGAATAGTAAAAAATTAAAATAAAAATCAAAAAGGCTCCAACGGCCCCATTAGCTTCAATAATTTAAATTTTTCCCCTCCCACTTACACCTGTTTATCTCACGAACCAGGTGAGTTTCTAAAAGTCTTAGTATGCACATTTGTAAGTTAAGTTAATACCTTGCGATCGGTATATAACTCGACCTGATCGGACAGTCATAGCAAATTTTCCATTCTTCCTGTGTATATATGCTAGTCGCCTTCGCACCCTTCGTGCTGCTTTCGTCACTAGCGCGGACTGCCGTCCGCAGTGATATATTTTTAAATGTCTATGTAATTTTAATTTTTAATTAATAAAAACTAATTTTTAAATAATTAAATTTTCAATCATTATTTTTGAGCCACTATTAAAAAAAATATTAATAGTTGTAAATAGGGCAAAACAAACTTTTATAAATTAAAAAAAAAAAATCCATTTTTTTTTTTCAGAGCCAATAATAAAATATGTATATTACAAAAAAATGTCGCTAGTATGTTGATGTATATGATCAATAATCAATAAAAATATAATACAAAAAAAAGTTACCAAGTCTTAGGACTCACCAAACACTGCCGTCGTTGAGCTCAAGATGACGATGTGGCTAACCTCTATAATAATATAAGGAAAAATAATAATGATAAAGATCATAACCCTCATACATACGTTGACCTATGCTAGTGGGCTCTTTACATACATTTTTTTTTTAACCAAGATTTAATTAATAATTAATACATCATTTAGCAAAATTTAAAAAAAATATTAATTCAATTTTTAGAAAAGTATATATAGTTATAGATTGTTCATTAATTTCATTTCATTTCTTTCGAGCACCACTTAGTGGCTTTATTTAAGTGCGCAGCACTTCATTGTTGAAAAATTAATTTTTCAATTAATATCCACTTATGAATTTTGGCTATACTGTACAGAGGAGTTGTATGTATGCCTAACCAACATTTTTAAGAGCTAAAGAAAAAGGCGCTCGGCAGTGATCAATCCCTCGTGGAAGAATCTCAGCAAAATTCTTGGAAACAGCAATCTAATTCAGCAACACAATTTACAGCAGCAGGAGCGGATCCAAAAAGAACAACAGCTTATGTTGCTGCAGGGAAAGGGTGATGTCCGATGGACATTATATCCGAGAAAGCCAACTGACTTTAATGTATGAACATTAAATCATGCTTTATTCTTTTTCCAATTAAAAAAAAATGGAATTTTATTATTTCTTAAAATTGATTGAAAAATCAAATTGTAAGAAATAAATAAAAGAATAGAATTAAAATAAAAGCACTGGCACGGGGCACTGTCGAAAAGAATCACATTACTATAGGTATCACTGTATTTCCACGCACATACCTGGCTTATATTAAAAAAACTGCAAAATATATATTTATGTTCCCTCGATGGGAAAAAAAATCCAGAAATGTCTTCAAAAATATCATCCGGGGAAGAACGTCCGGGAATTGAAAATCCGTGCGGGGGGAAAAATCCAGCAGAAATGTCTTTTAATTTGCACTGTTAAAATGTTATGACACAGCACATGGAATTTCATAAAAAAAAAATTTTGGCACAGACCGGCACTGTGTTGTGATTTGCACAAGAGTCACCCGCTCAATGTTTTAGGCAAATTCGATCGGCAGCTAATTAGCTAAGCTCGATCACGAAATGTAAATCAAAGCGTAGGCGGCGAGAGATAAGAACGGTTAAGTCGTATAATTTAGTCGTACTTATCCAAGGTGACATAAGGGAGCCGATAGGGTACTCGGTGTAATGCTCACCAACACATCAACAAATGCAAAAGACAAGCAAAGAGAGCTAAAAATAGCACAGCTTGCTTAAAGCAGTGCGCATGCGTGCATTTTGCAAGCAGTGCGCCTGTGTCCCAGCGGACCAAAATTTCATTTATGATAGCGAAAATGATAGTTTTACGGATTTCGAACGTGCAAAACGTCCGTTTTCAGATCTGAAGTAATAGAAGTATGAGCCATCTGTCGCTCAGTTTGTGGCAGCAAAAGTCTCAAAAACGGATGCACGGAAACGTATCATTTTCAGAACTTTAATTATATTTTTTGTGGATCTCGAACGTGTAAAACTTTGCATTCTCTCGAATATGATCCGTTTTTGGTTCACATTTTGACTCGACAATGCATGTTTGGCGGAGGTTCGATCGCCGCACGTTGTTTGACCGCAAATTGTCTGTTTTTGAACCAGTCTACGAGCGTTTGGCGAGACTCTCGCTCAACGTCCGTTGCTTGGTCCACTGGGGTGCATTCTGCATGCAGTGCATCAAGAAGTGCATATTGCAAGCAGTTAACGTTGATGTTCTAAAGCAGTGCAATCGTGATCTATTTATAGAACAATGGTTTTGCACTGTTTCTGTTATACTGCTTGACAGAATAACTTGCAATGTAAATGTAAATAACTTAAAATGCAAAAGAAAATATTGCTCATACGAGCTGGTCACTACATACATCGGAAAAGTCAAAGTGAAATGCGAGTACAGATTGTCAGGCTGTTATTGATTTG